>OMLI01001356.1:0-10712 GCA_900302605.1 Rondeletia loricata
TGCAGTCAGTTTCATTTTCATCGCCGTTCATTGTAACGTTAGCAGGGTTTTTTTTTTCTACTCTCGTCCCAAAATGTATGTCTGCAATGTCAGGCGAATTGCGGCAGGTTGAGCAGCATCGACTCTTCTTCTCTCCCTTCTTCTGTGTGCCGGAGGGAGCCGCAAGTTCAGGAGCCTAGGGCGCTTCCCTGGGGCTTGGTTAGCTTTCGGAGCCTGAAGGAACTAGTCTCTTCAGGGTGACTCTGCGCTCTCCTCGATATCCAGTAAGTCAGTGAGTCAGTCAGTCCGCGAGCGTCAGTGATTCACAACCATTTGGAACGCCGTGCGCCGTTCAAACCTTTCTACCAATCACTGCAGCGCTACACTGCGAGACAAGCACTTTCTGATCAGATGGAATAACGTTACTATTAGTTTGGGGGAATTTTTTTTTTTACTTGTCCGTTCGGGCAAGTTAAAGCTGTATTATGCTTGTCCTACAATTTTTTTTACTTGTCCCGGACAATCGGACAAGCCTTAATGTCAAGCCCTGAAGGTGCTCAAACCTCTACTGTTGGTTTGTTCTCCTGTTAAACTGTAAGTCACACCGATCAGAGCGACAGCTAAACGCCTAAACCGGTCAATCTAAAACGTGTCGCCGGGCAGATTTGTGCCAACAGGATTCGGGTGTTTTCTTCTCTTACCGGAGGTCCAGAATCGAGCAGCTGCTCTCGTATTCGAAGCCGTCACACTCCTGGTAGATCTTGGCGGCGGTGTCTGACGAGTCACACTCCACCACAGCGTAGTAATACTTCAGCCGTTTGAACTGGTAGTCACGCATCTTCTCCCTGTAAACCCTGAGGGACACGGACACCGACCACCAGACTTATGATATCCAAACAAATCACAGTTCCCCTCCTCTCCGTGACAATATTCACACACTGATGTGAGAGAAATGTGAATCGGGTGTTTTCATCAGCTGGGTTGAAGCGGATAAACAGACTTATCGCTTATCGTCGCTCAGTGGAATGATAGTGTGATGATATTGTGATATCCTGACACACAATTCTGTTGTCTAAAATAAAATACAATAAAACTGTATTTAAAAACGGTGACAAAATGAGGTATGAAACATTTCAGGGAATATTATTAGAAAATTTCAAGTTTTGTTTGACCTCACACATAACATTACCATGCAGTTCGGTGGAATGGACATCAATGTGATCATTTAACGTGATTTTGCATACGTATGCCATATAAACAAGGCTGTTTCTCTTAGTTCCTGAAAAGCTCGGATTTTTGGAGAAACAAAGGTTTTTACAGCAAGGATGTGTGTGTGTGTGTGTGTGTGTGTTTACTTCTCCTCCTCTGTGTCGTCGTCGGAGTCGTCTGGCAGGGCCCTGAGCTCCGGGGGGCCCTTGGTCTCCTCCACTTTTATCCTCTCCTTCCCAAACTCTGACGGGTAGATCTGGACAACACCCAGCATGCACTGCTGTCACCAACTACTTCTCTCTCTCTCTTTTACACAGACAAGTGACAGATTGTGGCATATTTATTTATATTTATCTGTGATCATTCTAGGGTCAGAAATATTTGTTCCATCTATTGTCTGGGTGCTGTGACCTCTGACCCTTGACCTTTTTACTGTTGGTTGCTTGTAATGTTGGCGATCGAGGAATTGAAGCTTATTCTACTGTTACACACCAGATATGGGCATGAAGCTAAATGCCTACAATGTAGAAAAGGGTTCCCACTGTGGCCCCGATGTAAAATTCCATGACTTTCCAGTTAAGTCGGAGCGGTTCCATGACCTAAACATGCTCTTCCTTCCTGGTTTGTTAATGTTGTTTCTCAGTCTGGTTTCCTCTCCAGTTGGGCTGAAAACCATCTGATGCAATGAACGTGTGAAACAAGTTGGAAAATACATTCTGCTATGTTCCTGTAAAGTGAACCATTTGTCAAATCCCTGATATTCCCTGACTTCTCCAGACAATTTATCAAATTCCCTGACTTTCCCTGTCTGGAATACACAAATCCCAGGCCCAGTGGGAAGCCCAGTAGAGATAGTTGGGAGTAGTTGGGAGTAGTGAAGAGTAGCGTTACCTTGACGGACAGCACCACCCCTCCTTTGGGTTTGAAGGAGTTGAATAAAGCCAGCAGGTCCTTGGCTTTCATCCGGTCCCAGTCCATGTTGCAGACAGCCAGCCTCGCAGAAACCTGACAGGCACAGACACAGCGATCACAGGCGACCAATCGTCTCCACCGTGCTCTCATTGGTTTACAGTCATTATACAAGGTATCACAATTAATTTGACGATGATATACTGATGTTTAAATACGCAGCACGTAGCTCCTTTAAAAGGTGATTGTGAATTAGCTAGTCTAAGATGTGGATACAAACAGTCAACAGTACAAACATAACGGACCTACACAGATGTTAATACTCTGATCATCACCAAACGACGCCTCACCTCGTCGTTTCGCGGCACGTCTTTGCACAGCTCTCCCCAGTCATGTTCGATCTCCTCTTCCTCGCGCCGCAGGATGGCTTCCACCTCGTCTTCCTCGTCTTCGTCGGAGCTGGTCTCCACGTTGCCCTTCCCCCTGGCCAGGTCCGGCTCGCTGTCGCTGTCCTCCGACGAATCCAAACCAGACTCCTCGTCCGATCCACTCTCCGCCTCGGCATCATCGTCATAGTCTTCTTCATCATCATCCTCCTCCTCACTGTCATCTGTAACGCTGCTGTCTCCCAGGTCCAAGTCAGCCTCATCTACAGTTTGCTGCTCCTCATTGTCTTCATCATCATCATCGTCATCTGGGGAAAATGTATTCCAGTCAGTGCATTACACTCACAGCCGTCTACAATGTGGGAAACCACCAGCAACCAGCTAACTGCTGATAAACTGGTTGTGGCTGGTAAGTTTGGCTACTCAGCCTCTTAACTAAACATAGTTCAGAAGTGTTAACACGCGTTCAGACTGCGAGCAACACGATCAACAAGTCAGCGTCAGTCCGTTCATCTCCTCCAGAGCTGAGCGACCAGCTGATGTGGACGCTCAACAAGCGGAACTTTTCACCGTCATCGGCCATCAACAGCCAATCAGATGTCCTCGCTTCCTTTGCCAGTTCACACGACGACAGCAAGGGCGGCGTTTTCAAAAGATTCCACTCTGGGACCCGTTTTCAAAAGCTTGCGTTTTCAGGCACCGAAAACGGCGTTGTCGTGCGAACAAAAAAACGTTCCCGTTTAATCTATGAACCGTTGTCGTGTAAACATGGCCTTAGTTTCCGAAGGAGAAGTTGATTCCCAGTTCTCTACAACTTTTATTTGAAAGACGACGATGGTAATCTCTGAAGTCATATTATTGATTTTCCATTAATGCTACCTAATTCGCATTTGCTAGCTAGCTATATTAACTCATCAAAACATTATGAAAGGCGATACCAGATTCTCCTGTTCAAAACTTTTTAGCTGCAGATCGCTACAGAGATACAGTCAGAGCCTCTGGCCCCGCCCACAATCGGTCAGAATAGAGCGACACATCGACCACGTCGCTCGCAGTGTGAACCGAGTCACGACCTTCTACTTACCCTCTTCAACAACTCCGACTCCTCCTGCAGGCTGCTCTCCTTTCACTTTACCATCTCTGTTCTGCACGGCTTTTCCTTTCTTTGGCTCTTTCTCAGCCTTGACCGCTCCCTCCGACGTTTCTTTGATTTTCTTCTTCTTCTTCTTCTTCCTCTCTGCCTCCTTCTTGCTCTTCACATCCTCGTCGTCATCCTCCTCCTCTGAGTCTGAGAGTTTGTAGAAGCGCTTCAGGTCTTCTGTGGAGGTGTGGTTGATGGGACGGCCTCGTTTGTCCACGGTGTACTTCACCTTGAAAAGTTTGTCGTGAAACATCGACTGGAAACGCTTGTCGATCTTAATTTTGCTCTCTCTCTCTGGCATTTCCCAGAAGCGCGGGTCCTTCTGCACCCGGAGGAAGCGGTCATCGCCGCCCTGGCTCTTTTTGGAGGACATGGCAGCTAACTCAGACTGTCACCTGCCGAGGAAACAGGACATTTTGTCGGTGACAGTTAACAAAGACGTGGAAGACGACGATTCAGCATCTTTCTGTCTAACATGGATGTGTTTAATCCATATATGTGTGTGGATTTAAATGTATTTGCAGAACACATTTGAAGGCGACTGCCTCTGAATTACATGGAATTCAATGAGGACAGTCAAAACCAGGTCTGTAGGACTCAAGTCCAAATTGACTCAGTCTCGTGCCTCCTCGACCGTTTAGTCAAGAGCTGCAGCAGATAGATCTGTTCATCCTTAAGAAACTCCTTCAGCATTATCTTACATTTGGAAAAGACATGCACACTGTTTATTTGCCTATTTTGTCTTGAATTGGGACTCAATTTGCTCTGGTCTCGGTCTTGACCCCGCTTTGCACCTGGTCTTGTGATGGACTTGGACTCAACTTAAGGTGGTCTTACCTGTTACACAGCTCTAACATCAACTGTGCTTTTTTTCTACGCTATCACAGTTAGCATAGCATCGAGATAACATGTAAACAACACTTCCGTATTGTATTTCAGGAAGAGAAACGAACATAACAACCAAAGACTGAGCATGCGCGTTCACAAATAAGTACTAAAATACGCCTATTACACAGTCAAAAAAGAATACAAATAAATATTACAAAAGTCAAACTGTACCAATATCTCTCCAGTCCAAGGCACGTGTTTTCCCAGCATGCAGCGCTTCCGTGACCTTTTCTCTTCCCGCCCCTTTCTTGCTACGGCAAGCGAAGTGGGACAAACAGGACGAACGGCAGGAAACTCAAACAAAGTAACCGCTGACAAAACGTAACGTATACTTTCTGTTATATTCAACCAGAACTTATTTAACAAAGTAGTTTTAGAAGCATTATTGAGCTTAACTCCAATCTTATTTGTTTTTTGTGTGCAATGAAAAGTTATGTAATTACTTTTTGTCTTTTTAATGGTTAATTTCCTTCAAGACTGTATGTTTATAGCTTAAAAACACTGTTTCAATAGTCTATATAAGAACTTTGAAAGACATTAATACAATCCTACACTTTCCCAGTAAGAAAGCTGTGAACTTGATCAGTTTGTACTGGTTTTATTTCCCTGTGCTACTTTGTGTGCAGTCTAGTTATACTGGAGCTTTGTACTTTTATTATATTTCTAATATTAAAACAGCCATAACGATATTATTTCATGTTTCTATGTCGTTTTATTTTATAATTATAATTTCAATCCTTATTCTTGGTCTGATCCAGTTCCGTCTTTTCCTATGAACCAAGGTGAATCCGGTTCCACATCTTCCCCCCGTCTTTCCCTGAGGTCATTCAGTGGGGACGACAGGAACAAGCCAGGGTTTGTGTTCAGATGTTAGAGGCCTGCTGTCTGCTCTCCAGTACAACATGACCAGTGCAGCAGCAGGAAGCAGCTTCCTGACCGGACTGTGTGTCTGCAGGAGAGTCCTGAGGCTCCTGACTGCCAGGCACCAGGCAGGAAACAGAGGCGTCCCTGCGGCCCCTCCGGCCTCCAGCCGGGGGTTCGAGTCCCGCAGAGGGATGTCAGCCAGAGGAGCCATGAACGTGTTCGACAGGACCATGAAGATGAGGCAGAGGAAGTGGGCAGCGTCGCTTCCGGACAGCCACAAGTATGACTACCTGAGGGACGAGGTATGAGCTCACTGACTGATACTGGGGTTTTATTCAATATCACATGCTGTGCCAGTCAGTGGAACGTTTGTCTGGGTGCCGTGACCTCTGACCCTTGACCTCGATACTATTTGTTGTTGTGAAGTTGGGGTTGAGGAATTTAAGCTAGGTTAGAGCAATGTGACGGTTTGCCGATATATTGAGATGATATTGGGCTTCAAAAAGCATTCAGGACCAGAGTTCCCTCTGAGCTGATGGTTTGATGACCTACGACTAATAATTGATCATGTTGACCAAACAATAACATCTAGTCAGTCATCGCTCCACTTTGTCCCCAGTAACTTAGTTGAAATCAGCAGGTTTTGGAAGTTTTGGCAGCAAATGATATTAGATGGCAGGACTTTGCTTAGTGTTGAGTGAACTGACACCTCTGGGTAACTGCTGTAGGCCTTCATATCCCTCATGTGCCTTATAACAAAATAACTATAGCAATCCTATAATAAACGTTAGAAGTATCCTATACACACATCACAGCAAAACTTTGAAAATCATGCTGCTGGATGAAAAATGTCGTTTCTTGCACTAATTCTAAGAATCCATGGGCGCTAGTGAAGAAAGTGCTCTAACAGAGTCTGGTTCTCTGTTCTGTGACTGCAGGTTGGCAGTAGAGTGGCAGATCGGGTCTATGACATCGCAAGGTAAGTTACATGATGAGAGAGCCGGTCCCTTATGTAACTCAGGACTCCTGCACAGGTCTGAGGGTCTGGACGGACTCAGGACAGTCCTCATGCTCTCATATCGTTCTCTCTTCTTTCCACAGGACATTTCCTTTAGCTCTGGACATCGGCTGTGGGAAAAGTCACATTGCAGAGCATTTAAGCAAGGTACAGTCCATATATCTGTACCTGTGGTACAGTCCATATATCTGTATCTGTGGTACAGTCCATATATCTGTATCTGTGGTACAGTCCATATATCTGTATCTGTGGTACAGTCCATATATCTGTGGTACAGCTAAGTCCATGTCTGTATCTCTGCTACCTTCAGAAAAGACCCACTTGAATATTCTTCATTTGTCTGATGTCTTGTCTGCTGGTGTTTCAGGACGTTGTGGAGCGTCTCGTCCTCACAGACGTCTCAGAGAAGACTCTGGTGAGTGGAGGGTCGTGTTGGAAGGAATAATAAATATGATCAAATACATGAAATCCAGGTCGTTCTGCAAGTTCACTACAGACAGCCAGTGGATTTCCCTACAGGGATCAATACAGTATTACTAACTACTTGAAGCGTTTCCTTATATAACAGTGACGCTCTGCTCTGTTGTGTTTTAGGCTGATAAGAAGACGGGTGTATTTTTACATCTTTAGCTTTAAGGATGCTGTCATCTGCACTTTTGAAATACTAATGGACGTCATGCCAACATGTGCTGATACTGATGTGAAGAAGTATTGTAGTTTTGATTTGACTGTTCCAATCCCCAGAAACAGAAGAGAGAGTGTGAGATCCCGACCCGCTGTGTTCTGGCCGACGAGGAGTTTCTGCCTTTTAAAGAAAACACCTTTGACCTGGTGGTGAGCAGCTTGAGGTGATTCATGCAGTCATGTCGATATAGTAGTATACTAGTAGTAGTAGTACTAGTTAAATAACTACAGTGACCTGCACGTCTTTAGTTTTCACTTCAGCCCTGACTGTCGCTGCTGCCTGGTCAAAACCAAATCAAGAAATAAAAGATTGAACAAATGGCATAGATCAATAAAACAGAGAGAATGAGCAGCGATAAAAAAATATTAAAAAAGAATCAAATAAAAATAAATAGTTCCAACAAATGGAATAAATAACAGACAAGGCAACAATAATAATAATAAATAAGAGCCATTACGCCCCTATGTGGTGGCATGTTATTGTTAGTGCTAGTGTTTCTCCACATTAAGACTACATTTCCCATAAGCCCCGTTGCTTCCTGTCCCCCCTCCCCCTCCCTGAAAAGGATAAACACGTTGGAAGTGATTTCTCCATCGGTCTTTCTCTCCTTCCACCATCTGCCGTCACCAGAAACTCTGAAAGCTTTAGCTCCGTTTGCTCTGGAAGAACAGCGCCCTCTTCCTGTTTTGTGCCGTAAAGCGATCCAGCAGATTTCCCTCCAAATCGACCCGGTGACTCACAATGTGACACACAGAGTAGAGGCTGATAGAAGCTGATAGAGACTGATAGAAGCTGATAGAGACTGATAGAAGCTGATAGAAGCTGACAGGCTTCTCAGTGATGGTCTTGTTTGTTTACAGTAATTATACTAATGTCTCAAAATTAATGTGCTGATGTTCTTTATTAATGGTAAAATGCGACACATAGCACCTTTAAAATGATGTCTGAATAGTGAACATACGCAGCAGTAGTAAACATTCTGTATTTCATGTGATTATTTTACTGTAAACTCGTCTCTCTCTCTCTCTTCTTCCAGTCTGCACTGGATCAACGACCTGCCTGGAGCGCTCCGACAGGTCGGGATGACAGACATTCTTCATAATAACGTTAATAATACGTTTTGTTGAATTATTTGCACAGA
Source organism: Rondeletia loricata (assembly GCA_900302605.1). NCBI lineage: Eukaryota > Metazoa > Chordata > Actinopteri > Beryciformes > Rondeletiidae > Rondeletia > Rondeletia loricata. Next base: position 8,221 of record OMLI01001356.1, read on the forward strand.
GGTAGAACATAATAATAAAAGACAGAAAGACTAGTTAAAAAATACATCTACATTTTAGAAAGTAGAATCAGGCTGATGTAAGTCACAGTATATGAGGATACATTCATGCTGTTCTGAGAGTATTATTGGTTTTTGTTTATATCAGTGGTTCCTTCTGATGATCAGCCACTGGAGGTCACAGTTTACCCTCCTTCTGATTTACCACTGGACCTGAAATGTAAAAAGTCTGTCAGCATACAGTATAAATCATGAAGTTTGGTCCTGTAAAAAAACCCAGTATGGATCAGGCCTCGGTTTGACTCCTCCACCCAGATCCGGCAGGTGCTGAAGCCGGACGGGGTGTTCATCGGGGCGATGGTGGGCGGCGAGACGCTGTACGAGCTGCGATGTTCCCTCCAGCTGGCAGAGACGGAGAGGGAAGGAGGCTTCTCCCCCCGCGTCTCCCCCTACACCGCCGTCACCGACCTGGGCAACCTGCTGGGCCAGGCCGGCTTCAACATGCTGACTGTGGTGAGGAACACGCACCGCTGCACACCCGGTTAGAGTTAGACCCACCGGCCTTTTATTACATCAGATACCAGTCGGTCAGTGTCTCCACCTCCTCCCTGAGAGCAGCTACAGAGAAACTCACTACTGCACACTGTCAGTTCATTCAAAACACCTTGTGACAAGGCAACAGCAAACATGCATGTCCCCCTTTGGGCCAATCATTAACAAGTAAACAAACCTTCTAGCGCCCCCCTTAGGCCAATCAGTGCAATTTTTTAAATGCCAGAGAGGACCAATGTGAGAAGCTTCGTTCCCTTAAGTTTTTGCACGTGTGTGTGTGTGTGTGTGTGGATATGAGAACACATTGTTGCATCCTGTATGATTTTATTCACACTTAATGTGTTTTAGTCATCAAATAAACCCAGTCCCATCTCTCTCCCGGTCTGTTCCAGGACATCGATGACATTCAGGTTCACTATCCGGGGATTATTGAAGTCATGACTGACTTACAAGGTATTGTCTGCTACAAGGACACTGTGCTGTCAATCACAAGAGAAAACCAGTCTTCATGTCCAGGACCCCTGAACAGAGACATTAGGTCTCTGATAAGACATTGACTCTCATCACACAGAGGATTGTTGTTGTCAGATTATGATTTAATGCAGAATTACAGAACTGTCAGCTTTGTAAATTGAGCGATTACAGTGCAATCAGAATGCGCTCAACCTTTCAGCGTTACGTTTTATTGGTTGCCAGATATGTCGCTCAAACGAGGGTCGGCAGTATCATTAAGTTGCAGAAGTTACCTGATGTACAACAACATGGCGAACGGAAATACTGATGCCCACGGTTTGGGCCGAGCGGTGGACTGAGCCGTAAGCGAGCTCGGCCCAGCAGGTCGTCTGTAAAGTGCCATTTATTTTCAGGCTCTGCCCACACAGTCTACATAAACCTTTACAAATTGAATCAGCTGTAACTGGTCGACCTGTTTCTGAACAAGAGGAATCAGAAAGAAAATGCTCCAATCACAGCAACACCCGCCTCTTCAAACAGTGACGCTGTCGCTGTAGGCAACATCAAAGAAAGTACCGGTTAGGACCAGGCAATTAAAACGTTTTAAATACAGTCATTAGAGGTTTTATGTTCGCACCATGCAATGGGACGGGACTGCATGGTGTTGTAAATGAAGCTTTAGTTTAACAGATCAGGGTCAGTAGTACGATATGCATCCTATCTGTTTTACTAAAGACACTTTAACTTCATGTCGCTGAACAGTTCATTATATTGCCCTTCTTCTTATTCTGCCCATTTTTTGTTTCAGAACTTTCATTAGCCATGTTCAGTCAGAAACAGGCTGTGTTGCAGGTTTGTTTTGGTTGTTATATTGGTGCTGAATTCACTTCCCAGTATCATTAAAACGGTCTTTAAAAGCCTTCAACTTTCTGAAACCTGCAGATACGCCGTCTTCTTCTGAACCACCACAACTTTTATTCTACGTAATTTGCAAGCTCTGACTTCTTCTGACAGTATATGTAAGGGACGGACTGTACTCTCAGGTGTTTTAATCTTTTATATTCTGTAGGTATGGGTGAGAGTAACTGTGCTTGGAACAGGAGGTTGCTGTTGCATAGAGACACCATTTTAGCAGCAGCAGCCATTTATAAGGGTAAGTCTTAAAGGAATACACCAAGATTTGGGGAGATTGGCCTGTTGGTAAATTTACCTGTTAAGTGATGAGAGCACAGACACCAAAATCATCCAAGTGTCCCCAGTAGATTGTTCATTCCAGTGCTCCATGCTAACACTTTATCATACATTATGTTGAGTGATAGTAGCTCCATGCTAACACTTTATCATACATTATGTTGAGTGATAATAATAATAAATAATAATAATGCATTTTATTTATAGGCGCCTTTCGGACCCTCAAGGTCACCTTACAAACAGGATTAAAAACAGCAAACAGAAACAACATACAGAAATACTAAAATGATAAAAATGTG
>OMLI01001378.1:2956-16187 GCA_900302605.1 Rondeletia loricata
CTCAGTTTAGGAAATGTCTCAGTGCTATTTATTGCAGTAACTATATACATATACATCAAAATAAATAACTATTTACATATCAAAATAAATAACTTTTACATGCCACTGCGCGTCCGTGAGGATGAATCCACAGAATTTAAACTTGTGGATTTGTTGGTTTGTGGGCACTATTGGAGAAAACTACCTAGCCAGGGCAGTTCGTATACGCTTACTTGTGTTGGACATTCAAAGACACAGCTATGGGAGCTGCTAAACACTCGTTTGGAATACAGTGGATGTCAATGGCTCGCCAACTGCCCAATTTCGGAACGCACGTACACCGCAAGAGGGGGTGAGTTGAACAAAAATCATGGCTGATTTATATCGCGACATAGACAATGTCAACAATTAACCTGGGGTCTTAGCAGACCGGCCAATTTCTTTAACCCTGACGTTGGCTAAAGGCTGCAGATGTAGCTATAGCCAGCCCAGCTACTCTAGTAAGTAACCTGGCTGGGACATTAAAACTAGCAACACGTTCAATATGGGAAGGCATTCTTTTTGAGGACTTGATACGCATCCAATACACAGACGTCTAAATTAGGTGTTTTTATTATCGACTTATTAAAAAAAAAGTTTACTTACCTCAGACATAGGACGAAGCGTGGCTCTCCCTCTGTGTATGTTTTTGTCCGTACGTTATGCACATGTACGGCGAGAAGGGAGGGGAGAGAGGAGGGAGGGGCTGAAGGGTCCGCTGGTCTGTGCATCGCAAAATGACAATTGCGCACCCAGCTCTGTGTAATCAGTTTGACAAACTTGATATGAAAATCCCGTATTAAAGCAGGAGTCGTGCAACGAGCGGGATTTACATTGGGAGAAAAGGGGAATCTTTTTTTTAATTTTTTATACTTAGCCTATGTATGGGAAACACTGGTCACCATTGGGAAACTTGTTTGAAGTAGTGCAGCAACACACATGCTTCACTGACAACAGGGTTGTTTTTTCCCTCTGGCTGCCCAGATTTGGTTACTGATACTCATCTTCTGGCCCTAATATGACTCAGTGACTGTATATGACTGTAACCCCAGTGCCTTTGCTTTCTCATCCACAGATTTTGGCCTTCATTCTAATCAGGAACATTCCCGGCTACGCCCGCTCTTTATATAGCTCATTCTTTGCCTGGTTTGGAAAGATCTCTTTGGAGGTAAGATAGGATTACGGAGTGAATGAATTTCTCCACCTATAATAGTAATTCAGTGTTGACATTGTGCATTTGTAGTCCCTTTGTCAGTCCTTTTGTATGGCAGATGATGCAAACCATGCATCTTGGAAACCATGCCTTGCAAGCTTTAATGTGAACGCATACAAACAAACAAAAAACACTCTCTTTTACTACTGTTGTTTATCCTCAGCAGCACACACACACTCTGAATTTCCTTCTTTACATCAATCCTGTCTGGGTCTGGTACATACACTGTCCCCTCTTTAAATCTATTTTCTTCCAGTCAAGCACACACATTCACACTCAAATGTTTAGGGGCGACAGCGTGGCCTAATGGTTAGAGACTGTCTTTCAACATAATGACCCAGGTTCAAGCCCTCATGTCGGCAAGCGTCCGCCCTGCTGAAGCCAGACACTGAACCAGCTACCAGCTCCAGGGTCACTGTTCTGTAGCTGACCCTGACCTCTGACATCCTTGTGAGGGGGGCAAGTGAAAAGAGAATTTCCCTACGCAGATCAGTAAAGGACTCATTACATTACATTATTTACCATTCTGTGTTTCCATCCCCAGCTGTTCATTTGCCAGTACCACATCTGGCTGGCGGCAGACACCAAGGGTATTCTGGTCCTTATCCCAGGGAACCCTTCGATTAACATCATGGTCAGCAGCTTCATCTTTGTCTGCGCGGCCCATGAGATTTCCCTCATCACCAATGACCTGGCCCAGGTGGTCATCCCCAAAGAGAGCACGGCCCTGCTGAAGAGACTGGGGGGCATGGGGCTGTTCAGTCTTGTTGTACTGCTGCTGGCCAGGGGCAGCCAGCCCACGCCCGGAGCCTGAAGGAAACCTCTTGACAGGGGTAGAGCAGACTAGCTGAGCCCCTGTTGAGTTTGAAGTGGAGGTGCAGGTCCAAGCCATGAGCAGGCCTAGTGTTTTAGGGCTATCGGTGGCCACAGAAGACTGCCTCGGTTGTGTTTGGTGACAGTACGGAGGCCCCATGGAATGACTGTGTGTCTCTGTTGGCCATGTTTGAGCAGAGTCTCTGCTCTCTGACTACTGTGGTGAAAAGTCGTACACTGAAGAGGAGAAAACTGCCCAAAATATGGGCTCGCTCCTTTAGGAGCAAAGTGCAAGAAATGGAAAAAGACCAAAACGCTCCAGACGTTTACAATACTTGGACTCAAATAGAAGGGGGAGCGCTGAATTGGATGTGTGGAATTTTATAAAAAAACAAACCGAGGTCCTCTCACCTAATGCTTGCTGTGTGGATTTTTGCAGCGTTGCTTCTACTTAGCCAAACCCCACTAACAACAAGTTTCTCTCGTCACATACTGTCATGTCACTCTGGAAGGGATCACTCGGCACACTCTCCGTCCACATGGCAGTAGCAGTTAAAGGTGAATTCCACCAATTCAGATGTTTTTGCTCTCATATTTCACTCAGGTGGCTCAATAATTTACATATTCAGATATCTAGTCATTTGTGACGAAATGTCCAATTGTGCTGCATTTGAATGCCAATTCAACATTACTCTGTAGTCTGTACAGTATTTCTGGTGATTGTGAAATAGTGCTAGATATCTAAATATGCAAAATATTGGTTTAGGTGATCAAATACAGTCTAGACTTAAGTGAAATTTGGAGTGCAGTTAAATTGTTGGAATATCCCTTTACATTTTTTTAACTAATGTTTTTGTGAGTAATTTTAGAAAATGTTGCCTTGTGCTGAAAGATGCCGTGGTCACCTACTGTAGCTATGAAATTCTATGTTATATGTACAGTATTTAATGATTTAAATTAAGCTTATATTTTATACAGGGTTTTTAGGGGGCTTTGTCTTATTTTGTACCTTTGCGCCCATGACTGCTGTTTGTGAAGGAAGTATTATATAGGAACTTTTGTACCCATCCCAGCATCTCATAGATGATTTATTTGTCATCAGACAATGCATCAGAGACAATTTGTTGAGGTAGAGCCTTTTCATTCTAATGCCCGTCTATCCTATTATGGGTAAGCTAACACTCACTGTGTAAGAGTCTGTGTATGTATGTACGAGAGAGTGAGAGACATATTAGTTTATACTGCAATGTTTCAGCAGTGTTTTTTGTCCTTTTCTTTCATTGCCGTTAAAGGCGGGCCTCAGAGCACTGGCAGAAAATGCACTGGGTTGTACATAATATTGTACAATAGGACAAGCTAACAATTCACAGCTAACAAATACATCCTCCCTCTGTCCTTGCTGTCATAGCCAAACCACTTTTTGGTGAATGGAAGCTATAATTGAGTGAATATGTGATTTCTTAACCTGACTGAATGCCTTTGAACTGTTCTCAGTGGCTTATCTTCTGATGCACATGGACACATCAGTGATGTAGCCTGGGGTCACAACTTCACTCGATGGGTACTTTGCATCAGGGCCACATCAACATTGAAAATCAGACAGTTAACTACTTGATGAGACACAGAGGTGAGTGGAGCTGTTACTATTGCTTTAAAGGAAAATCTGTTCTAAGTTTGTCACTTGACAAATTGGCAACATCTGGCAAAAGTCAAATCTCTCAGCCTATTTGTCCTCAAATTCAGACATTTAACACAAAAAGGTTAGCACTTGTATTTTTAAAGACCTGCATTATGCATTATACACCTCATCCTTGAGGTGAAATACAATGGTTATAACCTGACAGATTGTGACATGGTATTAATTGAGGTACTTCCTGTACTTCAGCACGCTAGTTGTCAAGGACACTTGGCAGATATACAAATATTCATTCAAAATACTTTAAAATGAGTTCAAATAAGTATTATATATGAATTGGAGTTGCATATTCCCCATGCCATGGGATAATATCAGATTGGGGTGCTGTTCTTTTTCTACACATTTCTGTAGCTACTCAAAAAAACAAAAAAAAAGAAAAAAAGGTCCACAAAACACATTTTTCTGTTTTCTTTCCTTCACAGTGGCACAATTTGTCTACAGACTTAAATGCTTCTAGTGTCATTTGTTGGATGATGCACAGTTGGGGATGTGCTCCCCAACTGAATAAAAGCCAAGTTAATATATAACTTTTATTATGAGGCTTCACCTCATTGTATAGATGAGATTGGCATTTCCATGTTGCCATTTCCTTTGATGTGAAAAGTTTACTGATCTGTTTTTCTTTATTACTGATCAACATGTGGTAATTATTTCAGGCCTTAATAGATTTTTTTGGTCCTATGTAAAAGCAACAACTATTTATAACCGTACGCAGGGCCTCATTGAAAGATGTTATATGTAAAAATGTTGTGACGTCTTACAAATGTGAAATGTATTCATTTTATTTATAAATGCCTTTATTCTGTTGTTCATAATACATACCTTCATAAAAATTTGCTGTTTTGGCTTCTCTTTCTGGACAAAAACATACCTTTCATGTGACTTAGACATTACTGGTTTCTTGGTCTGTATTAGGACACATGTACTTACTAAATAAATTATTTCAAAAGGTATTTACTGTTATGTGACAGTTACACATACTTAATCACACATGACAACTTAAGCACTTCCATGTCAAACGCCCTTTTCCTCAAAGAGGACCATTGTGCAAGCCAAGGCAAGTAGAAATACAAACATATTAATCATAATTTGTTACACAAAATATTCCAAAATATCCTAATATAGCTTTGTAATCAGTTAAGCTCTTTTGTTCTCTCTCTCACTCTCACACACATGCATTTGTCCTAACTGCTCAACACAAATAAGTGCACATGGACACTAAATCTCTGTATATGAAGACTTCTGAGGCATGCAGATTGGCACAAATGTTAGAAAAACAAAATTATTGATATGGAAACAGACAAAATCAGCTCAATCACTGGTTTTCTGGTCACAAGTTCAGAGCTTCAGCCACCTTTCTCTCCTCAGGAATACCATTTACCTAAAATAAATTAGAAAAACGTCTAAAAATGTATCACCAAGAATTAGGATAAAAGTGTTGAAATGCTGTTAATTCCAGTTCAGTTTAGGAGATTAACTGAAATTACTCATAGTATTTACAAGAGGCTCTTATACTGAAAATATTAATCATTTTCTAAAGTGAAGTGAAATTCCCCGTTGCAGTATGGAAACAGCTATTGCCATGGAGAATATCACAGTATGAACAATATCATCTTCATATTAACTCCAAAAGCAGACCACACCTACCTCCAGCCTTCGAAATGTTGACATAACATAATTATCTCCTTTGTTAGCAGTGAACAGACAAAGAGAGCAGTTAGTGCTGGAAACCTCATGCAGCTGAACACCATGCACACAGGAGGGAGCTCTAACACACTCGAACCAGATAATGTCCCTCACTGGCTTGCTTAAGTTGAGAAGACACAAAGTAAAGGTCTCAGGCCTGATTCCTTGTTGGGCTCTGTCAAAACGACTTGCTCCCAGTGATCTATGCCCCTTTGAATAAAGTCTGGATCCTCGAAGTGGGAACAGTTTTCCTTCTCTTTTTATAGTCAAAGTGATGGCAGGGGCAAAGACAATATCATCTAACTAATAAAAGAGAAAACCTCCGTCTGTATCTCTGTCTGTTTCCGCTTTCCTCGGACACCGTCGGCCCTACAGCATTGTGATTTGGCACGGGTACTGGGTGGGGTCCCGCGCAGATGGTGACGGGGCCAGATTTTGGCGTGGCTAGGCCGAAACAGGGCTAAAAACGGCCATAAACTGGAATTGGCACGAGTAACTATGAAGCTAGAAAACTGGGGGTGACTGAACTATGATTATATGTAAGTCAAGCTTGTGGCAGCATCTTTATTTTAGTTTTCAGCAAAGAAACTGTTTCACGTGCACACATACAGATAGAGTAAAGCAGATTAATAATCTCTATAATACAAAGTCTTGAGGCAACACTAACCTGATGGCCGTTGCTGTGGTATCGTAATCTGATTTTGCAGGTTCCTGAAATCGTAGGCAATAATATTATGGTAAACAGTAGTCTATAGCTCATATTCAAGAACCTTTGGTATCATGTGAAAGTATATTGCGCTTATATTAACACATTTTTCTGAGTTTCAAGCCCATTACTAAAAATCATGGGACAGCTTGAACCCCCTAAGCCCTGGGTCTTACTTCCAAAGTCTTGACTTATTTGCTACAGCTTTAGCTGTAAACATGGCATAGCTGGAAGGCACTGAAAACAAGATTAAACAATAATGGTATTGTTCCGGCTTACATTTCCCCATAATGACGCCTATAAGCCATACATGTGTGTGCCTGCTAATGAGCACGGGTGTATGTACAGTATGCGTTTATGTGCATGCACCCTTAAATCAAGAATGTGTGCGCACACATGCACGTGTGAATGTCTCCACTTATGTGTGTATTCCTCCACCCATGCCCAATAATCCCTCAACTCACGTCTGTGTCTGCATGAGGGGCATGCTGGTGGTCTCATAGTTGTCGGGGTGGATGGGTGGCACCACCTCACCGCTGACTGGGTTGAAGACAGGTAGAGTGGAGAGGGGCCAGGAGATCTCCCGGTTCTTGGACATGCTCCTCAGCTCCTTGGTGGACTTCTGGATGGAGCTATGGTGAACCAGCTGGATGCTGGAGAAGGGAGAGGGAGTGGAGTTAAATGTAATGAGTTTTTGTCGTTGTCGTGGTCGGGTGTACTTTTTACCAAAGCTGGTGGGTTTGTAAAATGAAACACCTTGGGGTGAGCTTGATTTATCGCATCCTGCGTGCAATATTTGGATTTTATTGAAACACAATTTGTGACGGTATTTAACTATGCAATTGACTTGTATCCGCTGGAGTGAGTTCTACACTCATGCCATGCATAAACAACAGAATTATAACCAACAACCTACACCTATCGCTCTGATTTCTTAGTGTGTCTGGTTTATAGTCTAAAATATGTTCTCCAATCAATTGTAATAAGAGATACTCCTAGATTTCTCATTCAGATATGTAAGCAATTTGCTACTGCTAACAACATTAACGACCTACAACTGGTCATCAAAAATTTTGAGCAGCCCATTGGATGAATGGATGTCAACACACAGATGAGCATATGAATGGATATGAGAATGCCAATGACAATGTAGATGACAAAATAGCAAACCAAACGGGGGGTAAAAATAGACCAAAAGATAAGGAGTTATAAAAAAAACAAAAAAAACAGGAGAGGTAAAACACTTACTCTGGTGTTTGCATGTTTCTTTTTTCCCTAGAAACAAAACAAAATGGATGAATTAAATACTAATATTAATAGTTAAAAGAGACATCCACACAGAAGTGAATGGATTGTTGGGTAAAGGACTGGGTGGAGATGGAGGAGGGTGTGGCACACTGAGTGGGTGGGTGGGGGCACGTCTCTCCCAGCCTGTAAATGATGGAGAATGTTGAAGGGATTGGGGTGTGGTATCATGGATGATTGATCATCAATGTCATGGCTATGCTTAAAACCATTGAGATGTACATGAAAATAATAATTTGTAAAAACCTGTGACAGACTTGTATGGATAACGTAGCGTACATGGACAATACAATTGGATGGTAATGACAAGCTGCATTTCCAATCGCTCACGAGATTATCGCTCTTATCTAAATATCATGACCCTACTGCTAATTGTGGCCCTGCACCTCCATTCTATATCTGTTAAATGTCCTACACTTGGTTCTATCCAATGTATAAATAGCTTTACACTTCAGCTCCTCTACTCTATTGGAGGAAACTTTATTAACACTGTCTGTGCTACACGCTTTCCTCAAATGTTGGCATGGGTGTTTGTGCAATATTTGTATGGGAAAAAAAAGACCAAGCACACTTACACCCCTTCCCGTCGGCAGCACATAGAGTAGCCGAGGATGAAGAAGAGAACTAGTGCCACGGCGGAGGGAACAGCCAGTGTGACAAGGAAGTCCGAAAAGAAGTCCCGGCTCTTCAAAGACTCGGAGGGGGGGTTGTACTCCCCAAATTCAGGCAGGACCCCGGTGCCTGGGTCGGGACGGTTGCTGTGTACCATGACTACTTTGGTGATATCAACCTAAAGAAATAAATAAGTAAAAGCTTAGTCTACATATCAATCCACATCCACCAGTGACTTACACTGCAGACACTGATCGATACAGCAGCTTGTATAAACTGTTTGTATAAATGAAAAGCTGGGTCAGAGATGTGATTGTAGTAAAATCTAAGTCAAAATCATGTGTATTAGGCACAAGCCAGGTCTGTGTACTGTTGATTCTTCTGAGAAGTGGCATTTCATAAACAGCTCAGCTTGGCTCAGCATTAAAAAAAACTGCAATTTTCAATCCGGGCAAATCTGTAATAGAGAATCCTCACCAGAGAAATCTTACACCAGTCGATGTGGAACTGCGCTCTGAACTTCTTGTCACAGCTGATGACAGGCTCCATCTCCTGACTGCAGCGCAGCTGGTTATGTGGGCTTTCCACCTCCCGCAGGCACGACGAGAAGGGAACGTCAGCACCCACCATCACATACACTCTAGGGACAGGGCGTTCAATAGTTATGATGCAAAGCATGAGAGAGGATGTTGATAAAACACATACCAACAAGGGAACAGAGAAGCTCCCTTACTCACTGTCACCATATACAGTACGTTCGCACAGGCCGTATCACACACCTTTCCAGTCGGAATCCCTCATTGAACATAAAGGAATCCCTATTTGAACGTTACAGTGAGCCCCACTTTACATATTTATGCATTCATCCCCCACTGAGTCCTCTTCTGGACCCCTTCATCTTCCAAAGCGTCAGCATGAATCTTTTATGAACAACTTATGACAGTTCATGTGGGCTATTCCCCCCCGAACTAAACAAACTGCCAGTGTCTGTCAGTGATGACGGCCAAGTGAACTCATCTAATACACAGCAAGCTGTGGATCCCCAATTAAATGAAACCTCAGCGTGGTGAACTGAGAATATATGGTGTCAAGACAGGTGATGAGGTCACTCGTGGAGAGAAATCCTAAAGAGTGTATAGTGTTAAATCTCATGCTTGTTTACTACCATGCACTGGTTCATTTATAATGGGGTTATGCAGAAGCAGTATAATGCACACTGTTAATGCATTTGAAATATGCATTAATCACGTATTATCTAGTTGTAGTCTTAATCATGCTACTCAGAGACAGATTACTTCTATCTCAACATTTAGCCAGTTTATGTTACCATGGTTACCATGGCTCATGCACCGAATTTTGTTTTTGAATTACATAACTTGTTTAGAGCATATTGAGACGCAACAGAAATCACGAACAGACTGAAAAGTGATTGAAAATGAGAACACATGCAGAGTTAATTCAGGCCCCGTCAGAGAAAGTGGAAAAACATTAGACTTAGCTAGGTCTGCTGTAACTCAAGCTTGGATCCAGTTTCCTTCAGGCCTGAAAAGCAGCTAAAGAATTTACCACTGTTTTAATGGGATCCGAGTCTGGTACGACCTCTAAAATCCTCACCCCTCCTTGAGGTTGTTGATGGGCAGGGGCACGCGTCCACCGCGGTCCAGCGCCGAGGTGATGTTGATGGCGTTGAGGCGCTCAGGCTGCCATACGTTCTTCACCGCCCCCAGGAAGTCCCCCAACACCTCGCTGGCCAGCATCTCCTCCACGTTCATGTTCTTGATGTAAAACTCTGCCTGGTAGGGCAGGGGGAACTCTGAGTATATGGATGAAGGGGAGAGACGGGAGAGGATGAAGGGAGATAGGGAAGTAAGGTGAGGTGGGAATGAGGAAAAAGAAGTGCAGAGGTGAAGAGTGAGAGTTAGAGGAGAAAGGGGAAAAGTGAGAGATGTGAACGCTGGGAATTTGGAAGGGTGAAGAGGTAGGCTATTAGGATCCATAAATGTAGGAAATGAGTGATCATGCAGGGACATCATTATTACTGTAATATTGCTGCATAGTTGACACCAATATGTAATCACAGCTTATTTGCTCGATAGTACAGTCTGTCCGGCTGCTCCGCTCTGTTATGACTTGGCCTCCTCTCTCCTAGGCCAGATGGCTGATGACATCACGGCATAGGGAGAGTGATGTCAAGCCAGCGGCGGGAACATCTGGTGAGCTTTCACCCGACACAATCCATATTGTACTGCATGTACCGTGACTGGTCAACAAGGCAGTGCGCAAATATACAGATGCACAGAAGAAGACAGATGTTAGGTGTAGTCCTAAAAATGAAGAGGAATGTCTGTTCGCTGTAGAAATACCATCCCAAGGGTATACCATTCCCATACAGGACTGTGTTGTTCACAGAAGCCACCATATATCGTACTGATTTATCATGGCCTGCCGGAAGTGACAGGTTGTGAAGGATCAGTGCCTGATTGTATGTCAATTTAGACTTGCCTTTTTAGTTCATCCAAAAGCAGACAAGAACCGATTTAGACTGATTTGACACCTAGGCAAAACAATAATGCATGTCTAGAAATATTATGATAAATTGGCTAGGTACCAACTGATTATTTTAATATGATTGGTGACTGGCTCTACTTGTAATTGGCCTATTCTAATTTAATGTAGACATTATTTTGAAAAGAAGAAAATGTGCATCTTTTGCATCAACTGTTAGCCACCACACAGTGTGTTGCTTTGTATTCCATCTGCTACTAGCGCACGTCACATTTACTATCATCTATTGATATTTATGTACAAACATGCCAAATCAACGTGTTTTTGTGAGAAAAAAAGAAGCATACTATATAATCCATTATATTGACTGGTTATACTTTTTTCTTTTATAAAAAATATAAAAAAGGGGGGGGGTTTGTATTTAGAAATTACTTATTGGTACTGGTTGAAAACCCCCCAGATCAAAACCATCCTATTAAGTCCAGGTTTGTGGCAACATGATTCATTTTCTCTTTAGGAAAGTCCATTACCCTGTTCGACATTGAATGTGTCCTGAAGATTTAATCGGGGAAGTAGCACAAGCACATTCTGATCTCCGTTTGCTCTAAGCTGTCTTACTGGTGCCTCTTACCTTCGGTGGACATGATGTTTATAACCAAGTTATGCCGTGCCGTCTCGAAACTGCGTCTGTTATAGGCGGTAATCTGCAACACACAGGGGTGAAAGTTTAAGCTCAGATCAGTGCAGCTTATATGCCAGCAGCTCTCTGGACAAGGCTGAGCTAGATACGCCACATAGGCTCCGTACCCAACTGGAACACCGTATAGTGGCACATGCCCGCTGCTGGGAACGTTAAGCCTTTTGGGGGGGGGGAAACCCACAGTAGCTTAGGGGGGACAAAGAAGGTGGAAAAAACATAATGGAATTTAAGTCTGGAGTCTCAGAGCCTAACACGGTACCATACCTCTATTACTGAAGGGAGAAACCTCAGCTGAGCTCAGTGCTTCTCTCCTGACAAGCCAATGACATCGTAAAATCATTTTCAAATGTATTACTATTATCTTTACATGTGTGCCCTGCCAAAGACTACAAAGTAAGGGATACTGACAATGACAGGTATTGTTTCATCTAAGGCTTTCATTTTGTTCAATACTTAGGCACTTTTAGTGCAAAAAGCATAATTTTCCTTTCCTTCCTCGACATATTAACCAGAAGTGCAGACACTTCGATCTCCATTCTCTTTAGAGCCTACATTTTGGTATGGGACTGGTCCAACCACCCACCTCTATGATGGTGGGCTTGCCAACATACTCCGCAGTGGGAGAGCCATAGAGCACTCCGTCGCTGTGAGGAGTCCTCTGGATGTAGCGCAGCCAGCCTGGCCTGTCGGGGTAGCCCATGAGGTTGGTGTTGAAAGTGATGGGGTCACTGCCAGCATCACCTGCAAGCAGAGCAGTTTTATGAGGGGTGCCCCAAGCATCTGTTTTGGGTCAGCATCAATTCAGTAATGTCATTTAGACCCATTAGCTGAATTGTGGACTTGTTGCCAACAGCGGCTAAGCATTTTCTACTTGTGCAATATGATGAACTGACATAGCATTAAGTCAGAAGACATTTATTTGACATTGAATGCACACACAACTGCCTGAACAAATGTTGTATTGGCATTTAGGCAATCAAATATTTCAACGCAAGTAACTAATCTTTACCATTCGTTATTATAAAGTGCTGACAATGGGGATGTAATGATGCTGTACCTGACTTTGGGTAGGGAGGGAACTCTCCTTTGAAGTACTCTCTCTCCAGAACATGGACGAACAACACACCAGCAGATGGGTAGACGTTACGGTCCGCATGTGACCTCGACAAGATGGTGACCACTGGAGTACAGAGAGAGGACACACAGGTAATTACCTCCTGATCGCAGAACGTTTCCTTGTGTATGTGTGTGTGTTATTCTTCATCATTAATGGCCTGCCAGCACCACTGATTGGAAAAGGAGAGAAAACGTTTGTAGAGGTGAAACCAAATATAGCTAGCGTTCAAGTTATTGGTACCAGCTAACCTACTTAAAACTTTAAGAATCAATAGTGCTCACAATGATAGATTTGTCTACTTATCTTGCCTGATTGCAAGTCTACAGCTTTCTTGTAAACGTAACTGCATAGCTTCCCACAACTGAGCACAGAAACAGCCAAGCGTGAAGGTGAAAACTCAATTTCCCACTTATTAGCTTCTAAGCTAGGAAGGCTGATTTACAGTGAATGTGTTATCACCAGGGGCAGCAGTACTGAGAGGCATTCAGGCTCTTAGTGAACCACGTACCAGAACCCACCACTTGGCTCGCTGAGGTCTTTTCATCTCTCCCTCCAACTCTCTGTCTCCATTATGCTTTCTGTTTAGTCCCACTCCATTTCAAACACAAACACACACAGTCTTTATTCGCAAGGGGCATCGCTTGGCAAATGGCAGCCCCTTAACAAAAGTTTACACAACGTAAGACTGGAGGTGATTTGTGCCATAACTCTCCCTTGCCCATCTCTCTCTCTCTCTCTCTCTCTCTTTGTCAACGGTTTCGCACAGCATTATTCTTTTCTCACTTTTTCCCCTCCTCTCTCTTTCGGTGGGTGGGCGCTCAATTTGTAATCACCATGGGAGACTGAGTGTACTAGGAAGG
>OMLI01001379.1:7565-20114 GCA_900302605.1 Rondeletia loricata
GTTTGTGTGTGTGTGTGTGTGTGTGTGTGTGTGTGTGTGTGTGTGTGTGTGTGTGTGTGTGTGTGTGTGTGTGTGTGTGTGTGTGTGTGTGTGTGTGTGTGTGTTCAACACTTGACTATAATGAGCTCATGAAATCTTCCGGACCGCTCTAATAGCTGCATTCTGAGCCATACCCCTGGGCTTAAGAGTCACGTTGCGTTGGTGGGAGCTGAAGCGAGCACCGGTGCTTGGCAGCCCTCGACGCCCGCAGCCAAGCCATCTATCAGCACAGCTTAGGCCGTTGCCACTGTTCAGCACTGTGGCAGAGGCACAGGCTGACATACACTGTCCTGGCTGGAAATACAGGGACAAATAACACGTGAACATGTTGAGTTTCATTATCTAAGAGCGACATTCGGAGAGAGAGAAGAAGCAGAATGAGAACGATCATTGTGCAGACACAGCCACAATCTCATTAGCCAGTAGTATTATTTTCTGACATTTCAATATGCTCCCAAAATAGCCATAATAGCTTCTTTTCCTTAGATAAATGTTTTGTTTTATTGCAAGTTACTCAATCCATCAACAGCTTGCACATCCAGTCACCAGCTCAGTACTTTAAAACAAAATAAAATATCTATCTGTGTAAATACATTACCTTGCAATGGTGGTTTGGACAAACAACCTTCTCGGTTTTCTGTACTAGACCCCATATCACTCCGGGTCTGAAAATGCCAAGCTCATTACCATCAACTGGCCCAGCTTGATGAGCACTAAGCCTTGAGTTCAGAAGAAGCAGAGATGAGAGAGGCAGATTAAGGCTGAGGAGTGTGTAGCTGTCTGTGGCATCAAAGTTCATCCTTATTAAAGAATCTAATGAGAGGATTTGCAAATACTAATAAATCAAAGATGATCAAAGTAGCAGATACACAAATGTTTTTTTTATAAAGAAATATCTGACTCTGCGTCATAGCCTGAAATAAGAAATATTTTGCTTGATTGTCACTTTGTATAATGTGTTTTCATAATTCTAACAAGTTCATAATTTTATTGATCATAATCTCTTGCCTATAAATAGCACAACCACTAGTGGTTAATTTCCTTGTCTTATTACCAAGCTCATCATGCATCTTTGGTGGTAGGATTCAGCTATCTCACATGATTTGGTATTAAAGCCCCGTGTTCCCAAACTCTCAAGCCTAATTTATGTGGGGTGGAGCAAGTCATAGAGAACCATTAAAATTTCAATAAAGCGACAGAGGCAAATGCAGTATTTAATGGCATTTTCCACAAGACAAAGATGAACTTTTGTCCCTGTGGCCAATGCAATATTGATTGTGCTGTAAATGTGAAAAGAAGGAGGCAATTAAAGAAAATATTTGCCCTACTTGCTAAATGATAGTTGGTCAATTCATAATACACAGGTACATAACATAATAGGTAACAGAAGCACTATACCACAGACAATAATTACTGTCTGTTGGCATGAAAAAGTGCTTAATATGTCAGAAATAATCATAGATTCATTTTTACATGCAATCATTTATCTCGTTCTTATAGTGTGCTGGAATAAACCTGCGCTGTGGCAGCAGGGCGATGGGAGCAATGCCCATTGATCATAGCAGCGATTGTAGGAAGGCTCTGGAGTGAGTCAAACAATAGACCACAATTACATTGATTGGATGACTCTCCAATAGAGCACCTCGGCTAAACAAAAAGGAAGCAGCCGGAGAGCGGGGAGCACAGTGCGAGGTGATGAATGATTCACTGTGTATTCTGCACCCATCATTTGGTTTGACAAGCTGATGAGACCGCGTTGCACGCCACGCTGCATGCTGATATCCTTCATGCACTCTGCAGCTCCTGGCCACCTATTAGAGATAGTCTTATCACATCATGCGCTGGAAGTTGGAAAGGAATAGCACTGCTTAAGGTGTTTTTAGTGAAGACAAGAACTGGCGTCACTGTTAGGGTTTAATGAGACCCCAAGACGTTCAAGCAACCCCACATTTCCTCCCCATGTGCTAGAAGAAGATGCCCTCTGACAGCTTCCTTGTATCCACATGAAAATGGCCTATTCCTATAAATAATTCCATGTTTGTCTCCTATCTTCCCTACACCTGTTCATCCCACATCGATAACAACATGCTCTCCGTCCAAGACTGGCAAGACTGTCTTCCCCTTATTTTGTTTCATTCCTTTCCCATACTAGTTCTAAATCCGTCCATCTGGATGAGGGGTGCGCATGATGTTTACGCCAGTTGTGAGGACAAGCATCCAGCATCTTCACACTATGCAAGCTGCTTTGTGTTCAAAAGTAGCTAAACTGGTGCACCATTCTACATGCTTTATCACCGTGAAAGCCCTTTCAAAGTTAGCATGTGTTTAGTGTGATAAGCATAGTGTGTGCAATCTCTGCTCGTCGACAAATAATAGTAGTGTGATTTATTTTGAAGATAAATTCAAGTAACATAATCATTGAGAGAGCCCGTATAGGTAAAACACACTGTACAACATTCAACTGCTGGCAGAAATGAGAGGAAGAGCCCATACCATGCTGATGCATCTGATCAGCTACCCTGCATACTTATTATTTTGGAATAACAAAGGGAATAAACTGTTATATTTATATGAAATTACATTCATAATGCAGTAGCTGCAGCTTGTTATGTGTATTTTGAGATGTGATGTTTATAACTCAAGATACGCAGGGAAATGTAAACACTATGCTGCATTTATACACAAAAGAGGCAAGGCATCATGACAGTAAGACTACTGGGGGAAAACAACAACATTGTTTTCCCTCCACAAATACAATTCTGGAACGTTTATTTATTTCTAGGCATTAAAATATGGCACAGGTATATGGAAGCCAATATTGAATTCAACTAATGAAAATCATCAATTAGGTTTCACATCACACCTGTTTGCTTTCTTGTTTATTGAGGGAACGTTTGTCCTAGTACTATTCTGTTTACTTAACTATATCTAACTAATATCTACTGGGCTCAAAGGATCAACTTTGGTTTGCACTAAATGATGAGTGACAAGTTATCAACTGTTTGTTCAAACAGACATCTAATTTACTCAGAAATAAAGCTCATTTTACTGATATTTGTTTAAAACCTTCCTACCAAGGCTCAATTATAATATTGTCATCAAGGACATACAATGATTTGATTTTCATCAGGTTATTCATTTTAAGATGTTGACTCAGGCCAGTTGATTGGCCAGTCAGAGGCCAAATTGGTATTTCTCACCCAGTTATAAGCCTGTTATCTTTGTCTCTCTGCTGTACCTTTTCTGACTAATCAGAGTCAGAGAGAGATGTGTGGAGCAGACATGGTGGTGGGTACTTTTAATTACAAAGTGAAAAGTAAAAGGCTGTTTCTATTGCAGTTCCCTTGGGTTGAAAATGATTAATCAATCCCGTAACATTTGTACCCAATTCAGACGAGCTGCCTCGTTCTGAAAGCTCCCACAATTACCGCAAGCGCACAGTCGATGCCCACGACGACAGACGGCAGCACCAAGTCTGTATGTTGGCAAAGCCAGTAGCTGACAACGCCTCATCAGGTCCCATTAATGAGCTGGCAAGACGGATGAAGGAAGAAACTTACCAACCTCATGACATTTTTTTTCTTTACAGGAAAGCTTGGTAATGAGGGATCATGTATGAATACAATAATTTAAATACTTTTTTGTTGTTTATTTTTCAGTCATTTTGCTGCTGCATATTAAAAGTGTTTATTTAAATCTTTGCCTGCTGGGCCAGTGAAAATGTACTAGGGGCAAGTAGAAATCTGACCTACTTTCCCGACCAGGCAAGTGGAAAAATCCACAACATTGGACCCTGCCGTTGTGACTAGAAATGGTCATGATTATAGGTTACACTTTGCAGTGCATACTTTGCATGGAAACGCATCAACACTTGCGCAGTCAAAGTGTGGCTGAGCAATATGTTCCCTTCACGGTGTTTAAAATTCAACCATCAGATGTAAAACTGCTTGTCATGCTCTGCAGTAAGTAGAGTGAAGGTGATAGTTAATAATGGCTACGCTTAAACTACACCTACAAAATGATAGAGCGTACAACATGTCTGTCTTTGAAGGGGCCTTTGTCCACCTGGACATTTATTAGATAAAGCGTCTGCCAAGCGGAATATTGTTACGCTCGCTGATGCAGTAATGAATGTTAAGATGAAGAATTTCAGGGACAGAGAGCCACTGAAAACAACAGCAGACAAATAAACACTTACTTTGAATGTAGGTCTAACTCACACAATAATAATAGACATTTGAGGGTTTCACACTTGTACTGGTATCTGCAAAACAAATGGCACAAAGTTCTCCCTCTGCCAGAACTTCCTCTTTTATTACTAAACCCTTTCCTAACATGAAAACAAAGCTTGTCCCAAACCGTTAACTGGGCCAGTTATTAATGATTCTGTAAATATTTTAATTTCATTTGATTCAACATAAATATTGTTCCCCTTTTCCTCATGTGTGCAGCTCATGTGGAACCATGAACTAATTTCTTATTTACTGTGTATTTACAATGCACTACCAATCCAATTGGTCACTCCCTCCTTTTTCTGGTCCTTTTTCTGTTCTTCTCGATATTTGAGACACAGCTGGCTGTATCACTTTGTGGCTAAGATACAGTAATACAGTTCACCCATCATAAGTTAGCTAACATCAGCTAACAGTGGGATCTACTGAGGGGAGTGCACTGAGGCTGGTTGGTGAGGTAATAGTAGCAACATTTGCGTTACTCTGTTACGCTTGCCTGTTAGTTGTTATGACAAGAAATGTGAATTACGATTAAAGCCAATTATATAATCTGTGAACCTTATCACACATGTGCAACAGGATCACAAGTTATCTTATCTGAGCATGATATTAGCATTAACTTAGCTAGCTAGATGGCTGAAATAGAAATGTGGTCTTTGTCACTGGGTCTGTTATTATTGTGTTAACTGACTACTTATTTGTGGTCAAATAGTGAAACCCTAGTCTGAATAACCTCAGTAAACCTAGATATAGCGTTACAATAGCTTAATTTTGCAAACTTATTTACAGTAAATCTTGTGCTTGACATTATTGTATGTTGTATTTTTCTTGCATCACTTATGAACCATGATACCAAATTATTTTTCTCAAAATGCGTACCAAAACGTAAAAGGAGGAGGAGGGGGAAGAGAAGAGGAAAAAGTCACCATCAGACACTGACCAGTTCTTTGATTTGGGGAACATATTCAGACTGCACTTTGTGGTGAGTAAACAGTATCAGGCAAGATGCTTGAAAAACTAACTAAACTACCACCAATGCTGAAATGCAATGCTGAAAATATTAATGAGGTTTTCCCAAATATGTTTGAACTGTTGCATATCAACACTGGCACGGTCTGCAGTCTTTACAAAGTGGAGAGGCTGTCGAAGCTTCTGCTGCCGGCAATCGAAAAAGACATTACAATTAACCACAGTGAGGCTATTGATGTGTTCAGGGACAAGGTACAAAGAAAGCTCCTGCTGTAAATGTGCTGTCATTCACTCTGAAGAGTCTAGAGCAAGAAAAGATGTAACACTTATTTATTGTTAATATATAATGTAATTATTAAGCTAGTTAAGCTAGTTTAAAGGACAGTGTTGTTAAATCATTATTAAGGACTTCAGTTTGATATTTTCTGCTTTTTCTCCATTGTTACAAGGTGTCCTTGTTTAAATATGTATGGAGTTGACTTGTTATATTTTATTAAAATATAGAATAATTGTTTTTCTTTTATTCCTTCATTTTAGTATTGATATTGAGTTAATATTAACTGATTAGTATTCATTAATATGATTGATTAATATGTGTGTAAATGTGTGTCTAAAGCAGTTATTTTAGTTCAGTGCACCTTTTTTCACTTTAAGTGCCTCTGTTGTAATTACAGCATTTACAACTGCATTAGTTAATCACTTAATAAACATGAATAAATGCATTTAAAAATACAGTGATAAATCACTATTAATCCCTGTTTAAGCTATTTTACATGGGGCAATGCTGAGATTGCTTGTATAGAATCATCCTTTGGCCAATTAAAGCTGAAATTCCCATAGACATAAAATAGTTCCACAGTCTTTGCTGAAACTGATATGCTTCATCATGCTAACTTATAGTGAATTAAATAGCAGAGGAAGAAACGTGTTTCTCATTTTGCAACAAACCCTGCAGAACTCCTTCAAGGACCCCTAAAGGACCCCAGGCCCCTCTTTGGGAACCACTAACCTGGAAAACATGAACATACTTTCTTCTTGATAAGTAGTAATATTATTAGTGAACAGTTTGGTCATTTGCTTCCGTATTGGTCACAGTCTGGATAGTAATTGAATGTTCCCTCAACCTCATTAATCCACAAAGAAGTAGCTAAACTAAAAATGTCATTAGGAGCTGATGTACTGTTTTTAACCAAAACTGAAAACTAGCCTATATGCCCAATTAGCCAACACACCTTGTCGCCCCTTGACCCATATCCTGTCAGAATACATTGTTCCTGTCTCTGTTAATGAATCTGACCTAGACCTGACTAATGAACGTTCAACCACACTGCTCAGTGTCATAACAGACTGTTATGTTACATGTATTAATAACCAATCACCTGCAGTATCTACTGCTCTTAGTCTCCATTGTTGGTTCCACAGCAGATAGTCGTCTGGGCTCCCTGGACAGAGTTCTGTAAGTCACTTCTGATAAGAGCATCAATGTAAATGTGAATTAAATTAATTACAGTCTTCTCAGGCAAACAGGAATCTCAGTGTATCTGTTTGCTCCCATTAAAGGACCATACTGGAGTAATAAAGTGTTTTCCTCATCTCATCCTGTTTGTCTGTCTCATAAACCAGGCCAACGTTTCAGCTCGTCTGCATTGGGTTAATCCATCATTTTGTTCTTACCTCCAACACAGTCCAGCTAAACCATTCTCACGGGTCTTCAGTTTGTGCCTGCTTGGGTATTCCATCTTTGTAAAAAAAAATCTTTATTGGTATTGTGCAACATGCTGTCTTTCTCGTGTTTGCAGAAGAAAACACATAAGAGAGAGAGATGGAATGGGGTAATCAGAAGTGGAGGTTAATTTGGGATTAGCTTTAACTTGGGCAGTTCTCCTGCTGCAGATGGAAATGGCAAATGTCCATACGGTATATTAGAATTGGCAGTCGACAAATTCTATGTCTTGAGACAATTTCCAAGTATCTGACACAAGAGCAGCCACATCACTGACCCAATAGTAGATTAGGCAGATGAAAAATGTGTTTTAGATTCATTTTGAAAGCTCTGCGATATAGAGTTAGTACCTTCCATTTCATTGTTTCTGAAGAGGAAATAGATGGATGGGGTACATTGGTGAGTGAAATAAAATGACAAAATAAGCAACTGCATTGTATAATATTGTATAATCCACCCCCCAAATAATAAACGTTTTAACATGGAAGAGCCTGTCTGCATCAGTTTAGCTCCTCTTCCCGGGGACTGGCTCCTCTTTTCATTGTATTGTAGATTATATTCCTTCCCCTTTCTATACATATTTTAGCAATACATCTGAAGAACTTCTTGATCATACAATTTTAATCCCATTACAACAACCACTGAATTAAATATTTGGTGCATTGTATTAATGCCGGTATTGTCGAGCTCAAAGCAATGCGTTCTCTGTCTTATTAAGACTTTAGGACTCTGTGGATTTCTTCACTAATCTGAATACAATACTGCATGCAAACCCCAATTACAGAACAACCCCAATCACAATATGTAATTTATTATGTTTGGTTCATTGAGATCATATGGGGAATGGGGAAATCAGGGGTAATGGGGTAACAAACAAACAAACAAACAATAATGAACTGAATGAGATAGATAGATAGATAGATAGATAGATAGATAGATAGATAGATAGATAGATAGATAGATAGATAGTGAACATACTGTATAAACATTTATTTATGTTTGTTTGTTTGTTTGTTAACCCATTATATATTTATGTTTTATTGATATATATTGTATATATACTGATACTTACAATGAAATAGCTGAATGTTAAGAAGAGTAAACCAACATTTGAGGTCATCAAAGTGGAAACAAGCAAAAAGAACATAATACATACATAATCAACTAAAAGGCACTGGGAGAGCTACTAACCGCCACTAACGCTGAACAATTCTCCAACTTGCTGTTTCACCCAAAGACGTCATTCCTATCACTTACATTTTGAGTTAAATTGAATTCTTGACCCTGTAAAACATATCCATAGGATTTGGAATCAAGTCTCTACCTCCATTAATCAGTGCAATTTCGCCAGGCTAATCTGCCTGCTGAGTTCAGTGAGAAAATTAGCATAGAAAATGTGCAGTGATGAAAGACCCATTATTAATGTTAAGCATAATTGTAGTTACCTTTACATCGAGTCAATCGCTGACGCAAACTTTTATTCCACACTGAATCAGAGAACTGAACAAAAACTGGTCTTAAATTCAATCAAATAATTGAATTATTGTATTTATAACTGTAACACTGTCATTCAACATAGGTTACAGGAAAAAATCAAGGTGTGTGTAACTAAGCTTTGTGTATTCGTAACACAACCACAGGTGCTCTTTGAGAACAAAAACAATAAAGGAGGAATAGATCTGACCTCAAAGGAGTGAAATGTAGCATAACAATGCAGGACCAGGCACTCACGTGGGTTTGCAGAAATGAAAAGACCTTTATTGAAAGTGTTTTTTCAGGCTGAGGCATGAAAAACGAGGAAGGCAGTTTGCCTACGCATGTCGGTGAACCGCCTTCCTCAGGGTGTGTGATAACACGATGGAAAAAGCAGTTAATTAAGAAGGTCAGACACACCTGTGCACTGAAGCGTGTACCATAAATAGCCACGAGGGGAAAACACATCGACGACCATCAGACACAATCCTGAAACAAAAGGAAAACATATAAATAATAAAGAAAAAAAGAGAGGAAAAAAAGAGGAGAAATATATTTTCAAAACATTAAAATATATTTTAAAAATATATTATAATTTATAATTTTCATTTGAAAAATGTAAGGAAATAACAAATTTAAATAATGTATTCATTCTTACAATTTAATTTAACTTGAAACAAGTGGGAAAAACTCCAATAAGATTAAATAATTTAATCTGTTTTCAAGATTTGGTTCCGAATCAAGATGCATAAACTTTGAGTGGCCTTGTGGCTCAGTCAAGTAGGAGGCATACCATGTAACTGTGACAATTTAGGTTGAATCCAGCTGGGGACCTTAGTTGCTTGTCTTCCTACTCTCTC
Organism: Rondeletia loricata; assembly: GCA_900302605.1. Classification (NCBI taxonomy): domain Eukaryota; kingdom Metazoa; phylum Chordata; class Actinopteri; order Beryciformes; family Rondeletiidae; genus Rondeletia; species Rondeletia loricata. The sequence continues at coordinate 16,862 of OMLI01001379.1, forward strand.
TCACCCATCTTTCCTGTCTTGCTCCACTGTAAACTATCTAACAAAGCAGATACCCCATAAGCTACATAAACTCTATTCTTGTGAAATGATCTGCAGTATTTCAAGATATTGTCACTTGTTTCAAGACGATTCTTGAATTGCGTGGAACTGCAATGAAAACAGCTGAAATGGTCTTACCCATGCAGTTACCAGTTTTTGATATTAAGATTCAATACAAGACTGAACAAGTTAAGATTGTTGCTGAATAGGTGCTGTGCCAGTCCATGCTTTTGATTGATTGATTGATTTTATTTGACATAATAAACACAATACACAGATGCATACAGTATAAAAAATATGTCAGGATAGCGCAAGAAAGTCCATAGACTTATTTCCATTGCGGTCACTCTGATTACCACAAATGTTGGTCCACTGATCCAAACACTCAGCAATGTCATTCTAAATATCAGTGTAAGTGGCCATTGTTTTCCATGTGGACCGGAAAAAATGTCAACTTTAATATAAATATTGTAAAACTGACTTAAGAAGACAATTTGTACAGCAGTCAAAACAGAACGCATCTGAACTGGAAATGATGTTTATTTGGCTCTTCAAGGAGCCTGTGCTTTAGTTTTATGATTTTCCTGATTTGATACTCATGCCATACATTTGCTTAAGTGTATCCATGTGGCCACTCTGTCAAAGTCAATGCCACAGCAGAAATACTGTATAATGTGAATACGATTCAATGTGAATAAACCAACAGCATCGCCTCAGTGCGGTCTGCATAATCCAGTAGTCCCAAAAGCTGCACTGGGTTGAGTACGAGAAATAATTGCATAATATTGTTGTTAAATCAGTTAGTCAGACCCTGGCCTAATAATTCCAACTTAACCAGATCATGTTCACCCAAAATATCTCTCTCTCTCTCTCTCTAGCTCTTTCTTGCTCTCTGTCTATCTCCCTGCTCTTTCTCTGTCTTTCTCTTTTTCTGTCTGTCATACTCCCGGGTATTTTAAGGTGGCTGGCTCTGAAAGAGAGAGAGAGAGACAGAGAGAGAGAGAGAGAGACAGAGAGAGAGAGAGACATTGCATTGGTGCTGGAACATTAGGGCCAGTCTGTTAGGGCTGTCTGTCTCTGTCACAGCCTCAGCCACTTCTCTGTTATCTGTACAGAACACATGTCCACCCATGCTATTACACACTAACTGCTAATGGAGCATAAGACTGAGGTGGACCTCCCATTCACTGTTGGCTCCACGACTGCCTCTGTGAGGCAAATGCTATTCTTGGCTGCACGCAGACAGAGACAGAGAGACACAAGCACGCATGCAAACAAATTCTTGAAAATCACACTTTTGCTATGAATTATAAATGTGCTCTAAAATTTCAAATCTATGACAAAGCGCACTTATTTTACTGGGGGGGGAAAAAAGGTTATTTCCAGGGAGACAGACAATGGACTTCTTTGCTGGAGGCAAAATAGCTTTAATAGAAATGGTAATGTCCTCTCTCTATCTGATCACGTTCAGTTTGAGATGCATTCGCTTGGTGGCAATTTGAGTTATAGCTCTTTCCTCTTTCCTATTTCTCTTTGTCTTCCTCGCTGCTTCTAATAACACAGTGGGATGCTGAGAGAGGACTGTTTAGAGCATGACAGGAAAGCTACCCAATTAATGTGATGTCAGTCTTTGATCTTTCACACCCCACACGCATGCTTATGCACACACACACACACACACGCACACATTTATTTTCTCTACGGGAAGAATATGCAAACTCCACACAGAGAGAGAACTGAACCCAGGTTCGTGCTGTAAAGCAACAGCGCTTTACAGATGTCGCCTCACACAAACGATGAATCGCATTTGCTGTATTGTATTGGGTATTTGTTTGTTTGCAATCACATATTCCAGAGAGTGTCTGCTAACCACAGTAAATAAAAGAGGATTCGAGAGAAACATCGTAAAATATCATCAAAAGACATCACATTCATCACACTGTCTCAGATGATACAGAATTATTCTTGTATGCTAGGGGAGACCAATAAGGTCAGATTCAATGCACTAAACAAAAGAGGGTAAGGAAAAAGGAGACTTGGTGGATGACAGTGACCAATGAGGATTGCTGCACCCTCAGGCTGAACCCCAAGTCCATTTAATCTAGCGTTCCTCACACGCTTACCAACCTACGGTATCGGCTTGGAAAGTATCCAGAAATCTAGTAAACCAGATGAAAAGCTCCATGCATTACACAAACTCTTAAACTTTCATTTCCAATAGCTGTCATACTTTGTCAACAAAGTGGCAAAAAGACAAACACCAAATGGTTGCATATGTTGTTTGAGGGTCAGAGGAAGGTCACATCCCGCTGGAACGATGAATGTGCCGACAAAAATGGATGACGAGGTTTTAGTATTGAATTGAAACACATTTCCACAACAAATGAATTGGAAAAGGTAAAATGTTGGTACATTTCTTTGGATGGTTTGTATGGGAATGTTGGTTCAACATTGTTACTAGCTACCTACGAATCATCTTCTGGCTAAACATATAGCTCATACAATATTTACATTTTGGGAGAGAGATGTTTGAGCTTCAGGCTGCGTTTCTTCCCTTTGGTGTGAGTTTTAGACATGCTGCAGCAGAACAAAGCAGAAGAAGCTCAGAAGATATGAAGTGGTGCTCGGGATTCTCTATATGCCCATAAATCATCCTACATTATTGCTGCTTTGTCCATGGACATTCCACATGTTGGGTGTGTGTTATAAATCACATGATTACAAAATGCCATACATTTCTCTGATATTTAACTACTACTATTTGCCTTCACTGAATGCCACTTCATTGTTCATTGTTCATTGTTCACGTGTAACAGTGTCTCAGAGAAATTCCCACAAGACAGTGGAAGAATAATGACCATTTCCATTCCTGGGAGAACAGCAAAGCGGTCATCCAGGAATGCCAACACACTCAAGCTTTAAATGTGATAAGGCAGCAATTGATTTGCATGATCCACTTATGATGTTCAAACTCACTTTACATTCTGAAACTCAAGTCACTTTGGGACTGAAATGAATGTATTTATTTTCTCTTTCTAAAGATAATGAGTATTTTCTCTTTCTCCTTCTATAGATAACCACCATGTTTTTTTATTTTATTTAGCAGTTTTAAAGAAGAAAGGAAATAAAAAATGTTTCTCACAATATCAGTGCCACATTGTCACTCTATATGAGATATATCTGAAGACATAAGGCAGATACTATATGTGAGCAC
>OMLI01001399.1:6708-20746 GCA_900302605.1 Rondeletia loricata
AAAGATGTGAGTTGATGTGATGTCTTTTAAACCATTATCAGTATGTATTGAACCTTCAACTCCTAAAATCAGACCACACCACAATTTTGCCATGATTTCTGACATGTACATTTGCTCCTCTACAGCACACAATCACCACCCTGCACTCAGATGCCCGCAGGAAAGCTGACAAACTGAAGAAGAAGAAGAGGAGAAAGGAAAGGGAGAACCAGGCTGGTGAGCCGAGCACCGTGCATCAGGCCCACTCAACAGTCCCAGAGCTACAGTGTCCCCTCTCTCTCGGTGGTCGAACAATCAAAGAAGAGCCTGACGATGATATCACCATTCCCCTCCACCCTCCCCATCCACAGCGTCTGCCTAGCCCTTCCCCCTGCAAGCAGGAGCCCAAGGAAGAGCGTCCGTGCTGGGATGGCCAGGACCTAGAAGAAGGGGTGGAGAAGGTGGAGAAGGTGGAGGGCTTCCCTGGGAACAGAACAGTGTTCCGCCAGGGGAAACAGGTGGTGTTCCGAGACGAAGATGGATCAGGAGAGGACGAGGACATCATGGTAGACTCTGGTAAGGTCTCGTATTTGGTGTATATATTACTTTGTTAGAAGTTTGACTGTCGACTAGAGTGAACGCTCAGTGTGCTCTCTCTCCTGTCTTCCTAGATGATGACTCATGGGACCTGGTGACGTGTTTCTGCATGAAGCCTTTCGCGGGCCGGGCCATGATTGAGTGCAACAAGTGTCACACCTGGATCCACCTGTCATGTGCCAAGATCCGCAAGAGCCACGTCCCAGAGACATATGTGTGCCAGAGCTGCCGAGACACACACGGACCCCCAGATGCTCGCCGCTCCCACCGCTCGCGCATGGGCTCTCGCAAACATCTGCTAGACTGACCCCAGGCCGAACCCTGAACTCTGACCCCATCCTCTCCTGTTTTCTGCCACCTGCTGGACTGACACTTCCCTACCCTACGTCCTATGTCCTACATGGCCAGCACCGAACCCACATTTTCTATAAACATTTTGGTGGACCTATCCCGAGCTCCTATCCCATTTGAGTGCTATTTTAGATTTATTAAGGTTTGTTTCTGCTTCCCTACAGACTTTGTGCGTAAGGCAATCACTAAATGGATGTCTGTCTGTAGATTGCATTAGCATAGCAGCAAACCGCTACTGTTGGGACTTGGTGTCTCCTGAACACTGGAAACATTTGAACTGCCATAGAGAATACCATTACAACTCCACCCACTATGGTGCATGCTGGGATTTGTAGGAAAGACTGTTTGCACTTCTGTTTCTTTTTTTATCCATCTGACCTTTCTATCATAGGGAAAGGTATGTCGTTCTGTCTAAACTGGATTCAATTTCTCAAGCAGTCTATAAATGTTACATAATTCACTGTTTTAATATGAGAAAATTAGTTAAGCTCTATTCATTTCTTCAGATGGTGCTATAATATTAAGCTGAGGTGTAATCCCATAGAACAAAGATGTAGGACAAGAGACTAGAGTCTGATTCATCTACGTTGTTCTGTTTTGTTATCTAAGACATTGTGAAAGAATATCATTGAGGCTCTATGCCAGCACAACTGAAGTGAGTGCTTGTCCCTCTGCCTTCACTAGCTGTCTTCCTGCCTCTGCTGCTCTGAATCAAGATGTTACTCGTCCACCAATGGAGCTTTCACACACACACTGCTTTAAAAAAAAAAACGTTTAACCACTGTTCTTTGTATTTTCATGGAATTCCATTTCTGACAAGTTATTCAAGACAATTAAGAATCTAGTTATTTCACAATAAAAAAACACAACAAAAAAAAAGCCAGATGTTGACAAGAGCCAGATATTGATACATTTGCAGTTATCTGGTTTTCAGAAAGGGTGATTTCTGTTGCCTCCAGTCAGACTGAGTTTGGTGCATTTCAGCACAGGGTTGTGCAGAGGTATTGTGGATATCACTTTTTTTCCAAACCGTGAATTAAGAGTTCCCATGGCTCAAATAATTCCATGTTCAAGACAATGTTTGTTTTCATTTGGCCGTCCTGTTTAAGCACCAACTTCAATGAAAAAGCTGTCTTCAAAAGGGTGATGTATACAGTTAACTGGAATAGTGTTGTTGGAGATATTCTCTCTGGGCCCGGGTGAAATTATGCATGCGAGTGTGTGTGTGTTTCTTTGGCGAAAATTGTGTGACTGTGTATATGTTGGCAATGCATGTGCTGCTATGAGTTGTCTAAACTAGGTCCATGGTTTCTCAGTAAAGACTTTGTAAGATGGAGGAAAGGATGTCAGTTTGTATTGCTAGTCTCTGTAGGGTCGGATCAGAAGAACGGATCTTGGCCTCTAATCACCTCTTGCTAATGTTTTCACAGCAGTTTTCAATTACTCACATGTTCAGTGGGTTTAATGGAAAAATGGTTGATTTTTCAGGGAACGTTTTTCCTAAAACTTGCAATTTGGACTAAAGATTTTAAGCTTTGTTATTCATGTGTCATCTGCTGTTCAGCCTGTTTGTGTAGGCTACATGTTGTTTCTGATGATATAAAAGCCATAGATCACATATGAAAGTGACAGATTTTAGACACAGAACCTTGGATGCTAGTCTAGGATGGGATTTTACAATGCAGAATCAATGCTTTGACCAGGGAACAACTAACACTCTGTGAATGTGATTTGTAGAGAATTGAGAACACATGAGACTTTCCAAGAGTTTATAATGGTAAGCTCATCTCTGCACTCTGTCTCCTGATATTTAGAAATGTTGGTTAACTGGTTTATACCCAACAATCACCCATGTCTTGATGTCTTTAAGATGTTTCAAGATTTAAAATTCCCATGTCTTGAGATTTTGCTGTTTTCTCAACACATTTATGTCTTGAAACATGCCTTGAAAAGGCACAAACTTAATTTAAGCCCTCTTAATGTAATTAATGTATCAATGCTCATTGTGATACAGCTTTTATGTTTATTCTGATCCTGGGTTGTCCTATCCCCTTATTGAGAAAGCGTTGTCTGTACTGTGGTGCAAACTGTTTCTGTGAAACTATTGTAAACTATTGTAAATAAAGAGTTACAATTTTAACCCATTGCTCTTTAATTGTTTGTCAAAACATCACAGTACATTGTTGTCCTTTGTCAAGGTGGCTTGCCCTTGTAGAATGCTGCTGAAATCAAACGCTAGATCTTAATTGCTCATATTTATTGTAATGTTTACAGGACGAGAGAAAGCAGAGGCTCCTAACGCATCAATTCTACATAGTTGGGACAGTTTGGATCATGGTGTAACAGCAGGGAGCAGTCCTTCTGCTGGCCTCACGGTGGCACCAGAGCAGAGTTGACCAGCTGACCTGAAGTGTTTTTAGAGACAGAAAACAGCACAATAAAACAATACAAACATCCCCTTCCATTTTCAATTTCTTTTAAGCAGTCAGACCCCTCATCTGACCCACAACAAATACATAAAAACGAACAAATATACATTATTCACAAATACATTGTGGATATTTTGAACACGTGTTTTAGGGTTAAACAAATCAAGTGCAAAATATAAATAAATGTGTTTATATATACTACACGATACAAATGTATTATTTGACCAATTTTTAAGTTTGATTACATTTTGTTCCCTTCTTCTGGGATCAGGATAATCCTGATCTTTTTGAATCAAAGGTATCCCAATCCTACTAAAACGTTTTGAACACCACATACTGAAGGTTTGATCCAGATCAAAACCAAGACTGGATTACGTGATCTAATCTGATTTCAGAATCCTTTTTTTCTTTTGAACATCCCATTTTCAAGATTTGATCCAATCCGATCAGATTACTTCTGAACAACTGGGTGGCCAAAACCAGAAGCAATCAAAGGAGAGGACGTCACAAAAAGTAAACAGGACTATTTCCTACAGCTCAAATGCACCTATGGAGTTCAGCATAAACCTGCATGTAGAGCTTGAATCAGAGGCTTCAGCACCACTTTCATGACAATTAGCTAGCCTCGTAGAAATTTAAAAAGTACACTTTGTGCAAAATGTTAAACTTTCATATCCAATAAAATCCCAATTATAACATACAGCAGTGGTTCCCAAAGTGGGGTTCGGGGCTTCCCAGGAGTCCCTGACAGGGTCTCCAACAAAATACTTTAATTTCACTGATATTTCATTCCCAATAAAAGAGTGTATAACAATGACTTCTGATCGGAGGTTTCACTCTCCCCATTGTGGTTATCACTCCACCTACAGTATAGACAGTTATGAAATTCTGGACTAAATCCTGACACAAATCACATGGAGGTCTAAAGGACAAAATCTGATGAAATAGGGGTTCATGGCCCTAATGTGCATTTATTTGGGGGCCCTTGATGTGAAAAACTTTGTCAACCTCTGTCCTCCAACACTTGCCTATACCTCAACAGAATGTGCATCATAAGACACAGTGCCTTGCGAAAGTATTCAGACCCTTTGACTTTTAGGATATTTTGTTGTGCTATTATTTCAAAATGTATTTGTTCAGGATTTTTAGTCTGAGTTCTATGCAAAGCACTCTGTTTTATCAAAGTGAAAACAAATTTGTAGGAATGTATTTGAAAGTAAAAAATTAAAATATAAATATATTTTGCATAAGTATTCAACCCTTTTGCTTTGTTTGGGCTAAACTGCCACACTACCACAAATTTGCTCAACATTTCTTATCATCTGTGACTCAGTTGACTTAAGCACAGTATGGGATATATGGTTCAGTTATGGATGACATTCAAGTCCAGTTCTTGAAGTTTAAAAGAAAATATAAATCATCCCTTTGCAATCACTATAATTGAAAATACAGAAGGTGCAGTTTCAGTGGGTTTTTCCAGTCCATTTTTACTATGTAAGTCAATGGAAAAATTTGACAGGAAAAACTTATATTTTTTTCAATTTATATTTTCTCGGAAACTTCAAGAACTGGACTTGAATGTCATCCATAATTGAACCATATATCCCATACTGTGCTTAAGTATTCTGATGGAGGGTCCAGCCTACACCCTAAAATCCCATTAAGTCCCATTAAGATCTAGGTATGGGACCTGTCTCTGGCAAGAAAGACAAATTAAAAAAACAAGTTTGAAAGGAAAACATTGTTCAGACCGAATAAATACAATCTAAATATGACATCTGAGTAACAGATGATAAAAAAAATTTGAGCAAACATTTTTTTCTTCACATTTCTTTTCACTTTGATAGAACGGAGTGCTTTGCATAGAACTCAGACTGAAAATCCAGAATAAATGCATTTTGAAATAATTAATAGCACAACAAAATGTGCCTAAAGTCAGGGGGTCCAAATACTTTTGCAAGGCACTGTATCTTAGTTTCCCCCTGGTTAACTTGGTGCCGATAAGAAAAACAGCCATAAAAACACTGGCTGACAAAGATGATGTCAGGTTATGTTATGCTACCATATATGAGAAGTGGCATGACATAAGCAGATTAGTTCAATTCATAATTTTAAATAACGAGGGACAGAGAACAATATCATCAAATGTAAAGATATGGCACGACTAGTGTACTGACTACACTCTAACAGCAATTCAAAGACATGAACAGATTCAAACAAATAACTGTAGCCAATGTAAATGTGCCATAATCAGTAATCAGTGTGGCTCATGTCAGTTCCTGTGATTCCAGTGGTTATTGTCTGTGACACAATGACATAGGCCTTCACTGTAGCTTACTATCAGCAGCAGACATGTCACTACAAAGCATAATAAATTAGGTTGAGACAAACGAAATAAAAACATGAGCTACATAGGCATCCCTCAGTCCTTTCAGTTTACCTTGCCAACTGGAGCAAGGAGGAGCTGGCAAGCCTCAGGGATACTGAGACATGACCATGCATAGTTTCGCCATAACCCTAAACGTTAGCATGAGTTGGTGACATTATTGGTACCTTAGCATAATGTTAGACTAACATAACAAATGTCAAGAAACATCTCTTAATTTAGCTGTACACTTTTAGCTCATCTTCGGTGGGAATGGTCACCACATCAGTAGTGAATATCAGTCCCTTTGTGGAGTGCATATAGAGACTATGTTCAGGGCCAACATCCAGTCTCCTGCAGCAGGCAGACATCTGAGCAGCCCTGTCTGTTGTAGTGGACTAGAGACACAGAGGGTAAAACCTTCTAAAAACGTCAGAGCTGAGTCCTGTATTCTCTTCAACCTGGGAGATGGCTCACAGGAAAGGGAGGAGTGGAGGAACTCAAAAAACACATTCACTAATACCATGACAGAGGAGGAGCAGAGGAGAGGGAGAGCATTATTTTTTGCTGCCTCCCTCCATTCCTAGGTCCTTCTGTATACAGAAAGTCTGTTCTGTCCGTGTCGTCGCTTGTCCTCCGGTGATCCAACTGCAGCGAGCTCCTAGGACTCCGAGTCAATTCTGTGAGCTGACAAAAAAGAGAGAACCTCAAGATAAGATGGATGGCACAGAGGCTAAAGTCATGTTGTAATTAGCCTGCCACTGCCATATTAACATAGAGACTGACAATAATATTGGGTCTTGGGTAAAGTGGCTGCATACTAACATTGCTTGGGTATCCGTAGGGGCTCGGTGTCTGCAGAGAGGACTTGGTGCATGACACCTCTGAACTGGTACAGCAGTTTGAGACTCTTCTCCTCTCCTACACAGGGGTCGTAGAAGCCCGGCAACCCTGCCTGCACACAGAGAAACAAACCTCAGGTAATATGAATGCATGCACATTTACAGAAACAGAAACGCACACACACCTTGGAGGCTTCAGTGAGGATGAGTTTGGAGTCCTTGACCAGGCACTGCAGAGGGACAGTGACGTCGATGACCTGGGCTCTCTCCTGCTTCTGGCTGGTGTCTGTCACAAACTTCCCATACCAGGCATTCAGGATGATCAGACCTAGACAATAAAATGCAAAGAAGAGCTTGTCACAGTCAGCCCTGTTGTCATCTAACTTTGGGTGTGTTTGTAAATGCAATGCTCATTTTAAAACGGAGAGCAGCTCGGACATGCACAGAATATCTGAGGGATTTAAGCACGCAGATGACAGATGTGATGAAGGGAAAGTTAAAAGTGTCAATATATGAATCCCTCCCACAAGCATGTAAATACAAAGACTGTGTCAAGTTGTGGCATGACACAGTATGACACAACATGACACAACAATCTTGCTACTAAGTTAGCTTGATATCATTCATTACATTCTAATTACTCAAACACTCTGCTACTCCTACTCCTTGGCCAGAGTGTCTGGAAGGTGCTGTGAACACGTCCGGAGAAGAGCGGCCCTTTAAATAATCGCATGCAGCCTGTAGATAAATATAACAGGAATTCCATTAGTGCGCTGAATTCACAAACAGTTCTGATTTATGCCAGTGTGCATTCTGGCGCTCTGTGTGCAGATTTATAAGCATGACCTATGTAAACAGAGCAGCATGGAGATACATCATCATCACTTGCTGCACGAGGTTAGATGACGCTTTTCAGATGTGGCAAAACAGAATCCTAGAGTTACATTAAGCTATTCAAGGCAGCAATATGGCAAATGCATTTTAATTACACATTTTAATTAATACGATTTTTTGACTGGCTGCAAACTGAAAAAGGTTCTCAGTTCCCCACCCTGGTGTTTATGTGTGTGTGTGTGTTCCCTCACCCATCTTGGACTCTTCTGCTTCTATGATTCTCCTCACAGACTCCTGCATCAGCAGAACCTGCAGAGGAGCAGAGGGAGAGGAGGAGGGATGGAGAAAGAAATGGAATGAGATGGGAGAGGGGTTTTCATTTGAGATGAGGAGAGATAAACCTAGGAACAATGATCAATGATCCTACACACAGGGAAGAACTGTGCGTGCGTGCGTGCATACCGCTGACTCTGCCTCCTGTTTCTTCTTGGCGATGTCTGTGGCTGAGCTCTTCCTCTGCAGCTCCAAATCTCTGGGAAGCACAGAGACAGACAAAGCAGACATCAGGCTTGGGGTTGCCTTCCACTGATGGGCACAATTGGGCTGGTGACCTCACCATTCAGCAAGCTTTCAAAAACACGGGGTTAGAAAAACCACATGGGTTAAGCAGAACATTAGACAGTATAACAGCAGGATTCTCTAATTGGTAAGGCAAGATTCAATCACTGTTCACCTGAACAGTGACCTATCTTTTGGCATTGTTGAAAACTAATCTAGGATTAACATTTCATGATTTGGAAGCAAAGTGAAATGCTGATTGAGGATGAGTGTCAGGTTAGGACAGGAGGTTACGAGGACGGGAGATGTACTGACTGTTCTTTCTGTGCTTGCGTATATGGGATGATGATCAGTCTGTGGATGGCCATGTAGATGAGCAGGGGTCCCACTGTGGCATAGAAGACCGCACTGGGCAGCAGCTGGTCTGTCAGGTGGACTGGAAAGAGGTATGTCTGGCTGGCACGCGCCAACCTGCACGGAAACACAAACCCGGACATACACACACACACACACACACACACACACACAATGAGGTAATCGTGCATTAAGTGAGATAAAGACCCATATTTTGACCATATTTTTGGTTGTAGAGTACCTGATCTTGAGTGTGACTCCCTGGGGGACGCCGATGCTGACAGTGGCTGACAGGACACTGTGTCGGCTGATCTTCCTCTCTGCGCCATATTCCACCACAGTACCAAACCAGCCCGTCCTAGGAGCCAGGGGGGGGGGCAGAGACCATTAGAGAGAGGGAGCAAGGCAGCTACTGAAAACAACAACATGGGCAGAATGGGAGGGAGTATACAGTAAGTACAACTCCTCAAGAGGGGAGGTTGTTTGGGAGAATTAAATGTTTGGTGATCAAATTCAAAATCAAATTCATTAAATTGATCTTTTAACTCTGAAGTGCAGCCCGAAGTTAATGGAACTTGCAATTCTGCAGCTCACATTTTCAAATACTTTATACAGTCCTATTTGCAGTTTAAATGCTTTTAGTCACTTACATCGACAAGGAAATTCCATCCGTTAGGCTAATTACAATCAATGGAATATATTTGCCAAGTTTTTTGCTCATCATGCCCAACTGGTAGACCAGTGGGTTCAAATAAACAAGGTTCTACTGTGCTACAGTCCTTTGAGACAGCTCCAGCAGACAGAAACGTACTTGACAGAGCCTTTAACCTTGGTCTGGTCCTCATCCTGGAACTTGTACTGGTAGCTCATCATCAGGTAGGAGTGAGGCACGCCCAGCTGGAGGGAGCAAGGGAGGGAGGCGGAGCAAGAGAAGAGAGGAAGGAAGCAGATACAGAGGGATGAAAATGCAAAACTCGAATTTCAGTTACAAACCACAATAACCATAATGACAGCAAGACTGGCTGTTTATGTGCCTGTCTGCCTGCTTGCATGTGTTTGTGCTCCTGTTTGTGTGTGTGTGTGTGTGTGTGTACCTGCAGAGCTAGAGTGAAGTGGCTGGTCTTGGTGTCTCGGACCAGGCTGGTGGTCATGGCACTGTTGGGCCCCCAGCGCCACTGCAGATAACCCATGGTGTTCTGGTCAAGGTGTCGAGCCGTCATCAGAGAACAACTAGGCCGCAAACCACGAGGAGAGAACTGCATACCGCACTGGGCTGTCAAGAAACTGGACAGAGAGATGACAGAGACAGAGAGGAGAAAAATAGAGGGAGAAATAAACAGAAGGAAGGGAAAACAGAGAGAGAGATGAGGGGATGAGTGAGGGAGTGGCCCGGATTGATGGTTGAGAAACAAATATCTTGAGAATGCGGTTTTGTTTGTCATATCAAAGAGCTGGGTCTTACCACCGTGGCGTCAGGTTACGAAACACCTTTAACCCAAAGAGAGGTCCCAGTATGTCTCCTGCACCAAACTCCACCTGCAGAGAGAAATACACAAACAAATACACAGAAGAAAGTGATTGCAGAAATGCTATGTGGTGCTTTATATACTGCATGTGCTTGGTTGTAGTGTGTGTGTGTGTGTGTGTGTGTGTACCTCTCCCCAGCCCTTGGCTGACGTAACCCTGCGTATGATCATGTTAATGTTGCCCCCTCCGTTCCCGTTGTGCGTAGAGAGCGAACCCGACAGCACTGCTGTGTCCCTGTTTGTCAAAGGAGCCTGAAGAAAGGCAGGAAAGTTTTAGCCTGATAAATAATAAAACACAGAATACTACCACGACCCTGTCCCGGCTAAGCTGCTAGAAAATGGATGGATGGATGGACAGAGAATGCTAAGTGAGTGTGTGTGTGTGTGTGTGTGTGTGTTGTGTGCAGGTGTACCTCTATGGACTGGGAGATGTGCATCTTGTTGATTTCAATATGAGGAAAGCCTCCCCCCGGCATCTCCTCAAAGTCCTCATCATAGCGGTCAAACAGGTCGGTTGCATCCACACCCACACTGATGGTGCCCTGAATACAGACGGAGTGACGGGTGAAGAACGACAGAGATGGAAATGGTGAAAGAGGGTAAGAATGAGAAGGGTGGGGGGGGCATAGTGAAATGAATGTGGAAATCGTCCACAACTATAAGAACTTATGTCAAAATGCTCTGAATGCCCTTTGGGTTATCACACAGTGCAATTTGATAACAGCTGTGTAACAGTAGTAGCCAACCGATTTCTTAGTATAGAAATATGATGGAAGTACTGAGGAGTGAAGCTGACAGAGAACTTTCGAACAGGGTGTGTGTGTGTGTGTGTGTGTGTGTGTGTGTGTGTGTGTTCGGTTAAAAACCTTGGGGTTAGTTCTTTGCTGCAGTCTCCTCTCTTCCCTCTCTCTCTGCAGTCTTTCATACTCCTCACGAATTTCTGCTGGACTTCTCTTCCTTTCCACCACCTACACAGCAATCATCACCACAGGATTGTGGTGGAGATACTTAAGCATGTATGACATGGCAAATCCAGCCAACTGACTGAAAGACAGTGTGTCATATACCATACTTACCTCCCAGCCCTCCACCTCCAGCCCTTTCTTCCCAAAGAGGTCATAGATGGCCCTGGACTGAGGATCCGTCAACACTGAGGGGGAAGAGGAAAATATCACTGTGTGGTCTGTTTTAATGTCATTCATGAATGTGTGTGTGTGTGTGTGTGTGTGTGTGTGTGTGTGTGTGTGTGTGTGTGTGTGTGTGTGTGTGTGTGTGTGCCCTTACCTTCATAAGCCTGGTGCACCTGGTTGAAAAGTTGTTCGGCCTGTCTTTTCAGCTCAGGGTCTCGGTGCTTGTCAGGATGGTAGAGCATACACAGCCTCCGGTAGGAAGCCTTCAGCTCCTCCTGAGTGGCCTGTGACAGCACAGGACAAAGAAGTATCATTAACGTAACCTCGCTGCATTAATGGATCCAATGGAAGCAAAGCCTTTCATTTCAATGAATGTGTACAAGTAAGAATGAAACGAGTAGGATGGAGCTCAAAGTGTGATAACAATTAAACCTCCTACTAAGGTACATGGTGGCTGTCTCTTTAACAAGCTAACTAACGTTAACTATCCGGTTAAAGTTAGGGTCCAAATGAAGACATGTCAGCTTCGTCAAGCCCCAGCCTAGCCTGTCAATCACCCAAGTCTCACTGGAGACTGAGATTTGTGAAGGTGCTCTTCGATGCAGACTCGATATTTGTGCCGACATCCATTTCAAAGCGCTAACACTGTTTAAATCAACGTAAGGTAACTGGTGAAATGGCCTGCTTGCCCCTGAAGCGTCATCCTCAGACCGTTATAGGGACGATCGAGGCACCGACCGGCGGCTGCTTCGCCGACCTCACTCTCAATCTCAGTCGACCTGAGAGTTACGGAGAAAGGTCCGTCACCACTCGGCTTCGGTGAAAATACAGAATAAACCATACCTCTTTTCTGACATTGAGTAGAGAATAATAATCTTGGTTATCCAGCTCTAAATCATCATCTAAGGACGCCGCCATGTTTGCCTTTTGTCCGGGCCCGCCCATCCTCCAGTGTTCTGGAAGCACATTGGTCAGACTCTGCCTCCCGTCTGGGGAGCGGAAGTCGTCATGTCGCCCTCTGCTGGTGGTGTGTGGTTTAGCCTCTGTGAGGGACAGGGTGGACTGTAGGCTACAGACAAAACTACTTTACACAGTTCGTTGAATTAAGCACGACACTGATTCCCTTTCCATCTACCACAGTCTTATTTTATTGACTGAAATTACTTAAGACAAAATAGCTTTTACGAGGTTCTTCTGCCACGAACTTCATTGTATGTTACAGTACAAACTTGTCCAAGCTAGGCTACGTGAACTTTTTGTTCATTGGATTTGTCAATAGGAAATTATTAATTGTCCCTCTCCTTCTCGCTGAACACCATCGGTATCTTTTCATTTAAAACGGATAGTTCCGCTCCTCACCTCTTATACCTGTGTGGCTTAGCAATCACAACCACTGTTTAGTGTCTGTTCAAGAACTATAGGCTTAGTGGAATAATAACATTGAATTGCAATTATTTAAATATTATCATTGAAAAATAAAAGATTTATTGAACATTTGCGTTATTTCCTTTTTAATACAATGGTGTTACCGCCCTATTATAAAAATAATAAGCCACTCGACTCGATGATGTCCTGTCAGC
Source organism: Rondeletia loricata (assembly GCA_900302605.1). Classification (NCBI taxonomy): domain Eukaryota; kingdom Metazoa; phylum Chordata; class Actinopteri; order Beryciformes; family Rondeletiidae; genus Rondeletia; species Rondeletia loricata. Next base: position 19,254 of record OMLI01001399.1, read on the forward strand.
CACTTCCCGTCATGCCAACACAAATCACTATAAAACACAGCCTTTCCTGGCGTCTTGTTTAACTAGCCTATATAGCTATAAAGTACCTAACGCTGAAATGTTATATAAACTTATCTATTTGAAGCTAGCAAGCCTAGCCTTCTTGCTAATCCAATCCAATCAGGGAATTGAATGCTTTTAGCAGAATTGTTACTTGCAAGTAGAAAATAAGTGAATTAGTCCATTTTTTAAAATATGTTTCTGTTCATATGTGGTAGTTTCCACGTGGACATTAGAAGTGTAGCCTATAGCAAAACAGCTTTGTTTAGCAGTTTGTGGCTATTTCCCATGTGCGCATGTGACAATGTCTAATGTGGCTTGGTGCTTAGCTAAAAACAAACAAAGGTCAAACTCAAAATAATTAGTGTGAGTAGCTTAAAGTTAGTAGAGTAGGCTATATGCTTAATGTTAATAACTATCTATTGTCGTATGAAATAAAAATGGTCACTGGATTTTTGTTATTATTGTTGCATCTATCTCAGTGTAAGTGCATGTGCGTAGCCTATATGCGCATCTTCCCTCCAAACGGACACACGTTTTTGGAGGTTAAAATGGACAGGGTCGATCTTCTCATTTTATATATCTTTGACACGTCGCTCGTCGACGTCCATCCTTGCTTGAAGTGCAGAAGATCCTTGTGCGCTGTTGAACACACGCTGTGCGTAGAGGCTATACGCAAAGGATAGCCTATGTAGCTAATAACGAGCCAGTCAGCTTCTGTTTTCTGTGAAGCTTGTCTCTGTCAAACACAAGGCTTTGATGCAAAGGAGATATCTATCCCGAGGCACAGAGTGACAGTGTGGGTTTCGCCTCCAGAGAACAGAGAATGTAATGGTCAGGGTATAACCCTAAAGAACAGGAACTATAGTAATCCAATAACTAATTTTAGAAGGGTACTATACAAACACATCACAGCAAAACTATAAGTCTCCATGAAAATATTGTAGCGTCACCAGACACAATCTAAGTTCCTCCAGAAATATTATCAGAATATTATAATGATTTTCCGCTAGAGAAACAATAGGCAACAACAGGGATTTTTTGTCATTTAATTCTGTATGTTTTCACCTGACCTATCATGAATTCAATTCAATAGCATGGTTGAATGCAGGTGTTTGAGTGCGCAGTCTGTGTAGGCGCGTGTGGAACTGTCCTTTCAGCACCGCGAGCTTCAGCACCACAGAGAATGACAGCGCCCGCCAGCCCACGCGCGTCTAAAGTCTCTAGCAGGGCCAAGGTTATTTTCATTTATATTCAGGAGGGGCTCATCATTTATCGCAAAAGCGACCTTGTTACACTACATTTTATCCATAGTCTGCTGGGTATGCGTGTGTGTGTGTGTGTGTGTGTGTGTGTGTGTGTGTGTGTGTGTGTGTGTGTGTGTGTGTGTGTGTGTGTGAGAGAGAGAGAGAGAGAGAGAGAGAGAGAGAGAGAGAGAGAGAGCGGAAGGGGGC
>OMLI01001441.1:5115-15692 GCA_900302605.1 Rondeletia loricata
TAAACGAAATGCAAAGCGCTCCGCTTTCTGTGGACACGGCCCCTTAGTGTCGAGTAAATTCCAGTAAGTTTCAAAGTTTCAGCGCGATCGTGTCCAGTAAGTGTGGAGTAAGTAAGTTCCATGTTAAATGGCCAAGCTGTGGCTGGATAAAATGTCTGTGTGCGCGCGCATAGCCCAAATAAGGGCATAGTGCTCCGTGATACGCTGAAATTGAGGCTCCGTGATAGGCTGAAATTGATAACAGTCCCGCACGGCCCCAAAGACAAAAATGAAAATTCTGGCTCCGTTAGGTCACCCGGCGGGGAGCTGTTTACATGTCCTGAAAGTTTCAGCGCGATTGCACCTGAGATGGCCAAACTATGAGTGAACAAAATTATCTCTTTCTCTCTTTTATTATAGGATTGTTGAGTCACAGCAGCAGCTTGGCAGTCTCTGTTGAGTCACCCGCCATATGGATGTCATGGCGATAGCAACATATCCCTCACATCTCCTTGCTACTCGGCTATTTCTCCCACATGAATCTTATATGAATGGGAAAGAAAGAGGTTTTGTTAGGATAAAAGATGCTGGTGATGCAGCGTCTTCAGAAATGAGCATGGTGAAGCAAACACCACAGGTTGTCTGGACTTATGCCAGAGTCATTACTGTCCCCACAAGCTACTGCTCCACATCTGGAGACCACAGGGAAGACGAGCTCTCTGCCCCAGGTACATAATTTAGCAGTTTCTTTGCCTTTTGATAGAATGCCAACCTGCTCCACTTATGCAGAGAACAACTTGAAATGGGAATCTGTAATAAAAAGCTGTTTGCACAGTTAATTCTTTGCAAAAAACTTGAAAATGAGTTGCCATCATTTTGTTTGGACCCATGAACCAAGAAATTGATGAGTCTTAGAGGTATGAAGTCTGCAAGAAAAGAGGAAGAGGGAATCAAGATGGGGTTTGCTTTAGTCCTCCTTTGCTGCTTAAGAAACTGCAAAGAGGCCTGTCTGTACAGGATTCTGTACAGTATTTCATGGAGGCAGTTCAAGTTCCTGAACTGATGCATTGCCCTGGGCCAGGATGGGGAAGCAGGAGCCTGTGCTTGGCTGACCAACAATGGAGTCCAAGCTGTCACTGCTAAATCCTCGTAAACATTGGATGAAGAGGGAGAGTGAAGAAATCCTGAGGCCCGAAGGCTGCATTGTTCCACTCCTTTGTTGAATTCTTGCTCTTTCCGTAGAGTCTGTTATAGTGGTGGGCACTATACCGGTATGAACGTGACTACCGGTATTATGTTGTGCCACAATATGGATTTTGCTATACCGTGGATACCGTTATATATTCAGAAATTCTAATTTGGCCCTAGTCTGTTATTACATCTGCTCTGAGTCTCCTGAGGGCCAGTTTCATGAAGGGCTTTTGGGTCAAATCTAGTGCCAGATTTAGGTGGTTTCTCCCTGCTGTTTCACACTAGCTTGGCTACTTTGTGCTTTATTGAATTCATTTCATTATATGATAATTCATTTCTTGGCCAGGTCTCCCTTGGAAAATAAATTTTGAATCTCAATGGGACTTCCTGGTAAAATAAAGGCTAAATAAAAATGTGAAAGGCTCCCTTAGCATGAAATATGAGATGGGGGATTCCAGGGTTGGGGCCATTCATGAATTGAATTGAGAATGCATGGTAAATTCCAATTCAGTTCCTGGAGTTGGAATAGGGAGCCAAAGTTGACGTCATTTCCGTCAACCCTTGGTTGACTTTACCCTATCTAAATGTATGGGAGGTTACTCCATATAAGCAATCTAAAAAGCATATGGCTTTGATTTTGAAATATGTTGTAGGAAGCATCAACACATCTCGCTTGGCTTAAGTTCACAAAAATCCATTCAGTATTATTTACATGAACGACAAAATTAGTTAATGAACTACACTACCCGGCAGGCTTTTAGCTAGTTGGAATGTTCCATCTCCTGCAAAGGGAACAAGCTACGGTAGCTAGCTAGCTAGCTACAGCTTCACAGGCTACTGTGAAAAAAGTTCGGTAGTTACTATCGTGAGCCTGAACTCATACTTTAGCCATGTCCCAAATGGCATCTCAAGAGGTGAAAACCTACCCATGCGTGACAGCGTCTACTCCCTACTCAGCCTGAGTTTAATTAGGGTACATTAAACTAACTGAAATTCCTAACTAACTGTTTCCTGTAGGTTTTTTCAAATTCCAATTCCTCAGTTGAATTGGAATTGATGAGTTCATTCATTAATTGACCCCAACCCTGGAGAATGCTTTTCCAGAGTGCCCTTTCTTTTGTCGAACATGCATAACTTGACTAGTAACTTCTGGTGTAACTAAGGGTTTCAGTGCTGGATACTTTATTTGCAAAAAAATACTTCAGTGTCCCTACAAATATAACAGTCATACATTTTCCAGATTAGTCTAGACCCCCACCCCACCCCCTCCAGTCTAATGATGCCACTGGTTGATGGAGTATAATGAATTCTCCACTCTCTGTAAATGTTTTGAGCACACATCTTCATGTCTTGTAGAACAGGTTTATTGTTTATGGCAGTATTTTACTTTTATCCTGTTGTTGCTGTTCTGTTTGTGACAATCACCCCATTCCTGCTTTCCCTCCCCAGGCCTTTGCATTCAATGCTGAAATCAAAGACTGAGATGAGATGTAGGGCTTGTGGCGGTGTTATCTTCCCCTCTAAATGTTTTTCATCTCAAGCTGTGACCTTCAAAGCATATTTCCTTTGAATCAGATGCCACTCTTGTTAGTGAGATCAAGGAAGATGTTTCAGACACTTCAGGAATGAATCCCGCTCTGGTGACTGCATCCCCTCCATTAAAAGCACACCCAAAGCTAAATTTGGAATATATTAAGATCATTAGGGACTTGATATGGTTTCACTCTGGAGAGATAAGTGACCTCAGACTTCTACAGTTCCCTTTCAATATAGCTCCAGCAATTTAGCAATTACCACAGTCATTAGAATTTAATTTACCATGACTACTTATCTTGACCTTGAAACATACTTCCTTGGTCCTATTGGCAAACTGACTCCCTCTGTCATTCTCAATTCCTTATTTGCCAGTTTGCTTTCTTGCTTTCATGTGTCTCTGTTCTCTTACCAAGAGCATATTCTTTGTAACTTACCAAGCAAGTCTTTTTCTCAAACTGTGATCTAACTTCCACTGTTTGAAGCGAGATGAAATCGTGGAGACTCTGTCACCTGTCATCCCAGTGGCTTCTAAAGCCACATGACAACCTTACAGGACCCCTCCACTGAAGATGAAAACCATGCCTTATTAAACTTCCATGCCTTAGTACATGCACAGTTCTGTATGTGTGTGTCTGTGTGTGTGTGTGTGTGTGTGTGCTTGTGTTTGTTTTTCTTTCAAGGTGGTTTTTGTGTATTTGTTCCTGACTTTGATTGTACACTCGGCCCCCACATTGTGCTCCCCCCAGACAGTACAGTGACAGTCTGAGTGCCAACGGGGTTGTTGAGGAAGATTCTTTTTACGGTGTGGCAACACCGTCTAGAACAGCGTTCGTCTGTATGTCCGTCTGTCTGTCTGTCTGTCTGTCTGTCTGTATCCAGAAGTGGACCAATCACAGCTCACACTGCTACGTGCATCAATCACAGCTGACGCTGTTACGTGCATGGCGTCACGCAACATTGAGGGCTACTTAATGGTTGGGGTGACATTTTTCCATTTCCAATATTGGCTAGGTGACTCTGCAGCAATGTCGGATTGCCTGCTATCTTGGTGCCCTTTGAGAGTGTATTGAGCAAGTTTGATTGGAACACATGAACAACATTTTCTCTTGCTATGGGGCTGTTCTTTTTTTGCATGGTATGTTGGAAATGTTTTGAGAAAGGACTTTTCTATAGACCTATGAAATATAATGTATATAAAAATGTGAAATCCTGCGGGGGAGTTGGTTTGTTGGTACGCATGCTTGTTATTTTACACTCCTAAATGGCATAGCATACACTATACACTATAAGGCTGCATTATAATGGGTAAAATGAAAAAAAGTTACTTTTGCTTTTGGGTGTGCAGTTGGTGCTGCACCTAGCTTGGTCCAGCTGAGATGTTAATACGTTAATTCAGGGGCTGCGTTCAACTGGGGGACAGAACAGCAGTTAGAACGCAGTCCCTGATTGGTCCGGTTACATTCCAATTTCTGGAAATCGATGTGGATAGGAGGAAGGCCAGTCTGTATTTCTTTTTTTGCGAGAAAGACTGGCTTCCAGGCTAGGAAATCAGAGGGAAGATTCCCCCTTCTGGTTTTCTGGGCTGCAGTTCAGTCAGGAGACTTGGGCTGAGAGAGTCATCTGTCTGTCTCTCTGTCTCCTTCTCTCTCTCTGTCTCGTCTCGCTCTCTCTCTCCTCTCTCTCTCTCTCTATCTCTCTCTCTCTCTCTCACATACACACACTCCCTGCATTTGCCGCAGCATAGAGCTGGCATAATGTCATTACAATACTCCCAGCCAAGGCTGGGCCCTGTTTGATGGGCCCCGCCAGACAGAAGCTGAATTGGGTTGCAAATGAACCCCAGCCCCATCTCTCAGGCTCCCTGTAATGGGGTGCTGGATCTGTTTCCCCCTCTGGCTGGGAATTGGGGATTTGCTACCCAGACAGAGAGCGAAAGAGAGCCTTTGCTCTCTTTCACGACTCCAAATCTAGTTTGTAGTTTTTATCCAGGATGAGTTCATTGTAGCCTTTTATGTATTCTCTTTGCCCGGAGCCCCACTTTCCACTAAGATGCTATCACTACACATTTCACACAGATGCTTTATCTGATTTGTATCTTTGCTAAAGTGTCAAAGCCAGGGCAACGGTTGTGTGTTATTTGGTAGGATGTGGTGTGAATGATTAGATTTCACTTCATTTACTGGGGGTCTGAGGAGAATGTTCATACCATGGCGGAGAATGTTCATACCATGGCGGTACTGACAGCTTGCCTGGGCATAGCATTGATGAGTTTCATAAGTTGGCGCTGTGTCATTGTTGACCATCATTTTTGCATGCTTTGTTGGTATCAGATGATAATCTCTGAGGTATTAGGGCAGCTGTAGCAGCCAGACAGAAACACAAAGACTATGATGGAACACTGATCGGACCAAGCGTGAGAAATGCCTTCCCATACACATGTATCCGCTGCAGTGCCAGCCTGTTCAGTCAGCTTGATAGTGCTTTGGCAAGGTCTTTTGTTCAGTTACATCATACAGCTTGGAGGGTCTGGACTGGGTTTCTCATAAAACAGCGTTACTCAAGCCATGGGTCGGAGCCCAAAATGGGTCACGCAGCTGTTTCTAGTGGGGCACCAAATGGCAAGTTACGAAGTTGTAATGAGTAACTGGGACTAGATTTACTCAGTTTGGGCCTTTGGCTGGAGTAGTTTAAGAGCCCCTGCTGTAAAGGAGTTTGCTCCACGCTCTCAGAACAAAGATGATCTCACTACTGAGATGCGTTTGGGAAACCCTGCCCTGAGTGATGAGCAGCAGGGCACACAGCTATTCTCCTTTTAGCAAATGGCAATCCTTCATGTTCTACAGTTTTTACGCCCCGGTGCGTGGAAGCCTCACCATGTCTGGGGTGACATTTAATTGGAGTAACAAAAGGCCTCTCCTGGAAATTACTGCATCAATTTTAGCCCCCCCTAATTATGCATGCACAGTCACTTTCACTATTACTAGTGCAGTGCCCGTTGGGATGTGCCCGTTCGGACCGGGGCAATTTTCTTGAGAACCGCTCGTCCGATCAACTTCGCACTCGAGACTGCACTCCGTAGGGTCCTCAGCAATACACCTGCCGAGTTTAAAGTCGATCGGGTGAGCGGTTCGCGAGATAATCGGAGGACAGACACACAGAGGACAGACAGACAGCGATTTCTGCCATTATTAGAGAGATTAGAGAGATGACGGAGTGGCTTTTTCTGTGTTTTACAAAGTCGCGAAGCCCCCCGGTGGTGATTTCTGTATTTGGCATGGTTACTCTTTAGATTGCATGGATCATTAGAAGCTGCTACATCAAACAAGCGCTTCTCTGGTCTGCATGCCGTAGGCTTGTTTTGGCTGTGTTGTCTCAGGCAGTCAAGCAGGCACGCCTTAAAGAACAAATCAACACTAAGTCACATAAGGCAGAACATTTTTGTTGCACTGCTCTCTATGGGTTGAAACTTTCAAGCATGTTGCTTGATTTTCTGCCTTATGTGATTTAGTGTTGATTTGCTCTTTAAGCCCAGAATCCAGCCACTATCTCGCTCTCCAGCTACTACAATGGAGACCTGACATGGCAGTTGTTATTACCAAGGTCTTTGAAACAATCTTTTTAAAAATGTTTTAGCTTTTTTTTTTAACTAAGAAGCAGAGGAGTATATGGGATTCATACAGAGGTGAAAGCAAATGAGCAATTAATATGGTTATTGAAAGTAATTTGATGTGATTTGTTTTTAACGTTTAGAATGCAGAACAATGCCTGCAACTGTTTACTAATCCACCCAAATAAACTAAAATGCTTTTAATTGCTCAAATTGTTGTTTACTCTGTCATCCACCAAATTACTGCAGATCTATGGCGACATCTTTTGTGAGAGTGAGTAACGTATTCTGTCACAGTAGTTCACTCAAGTCAAATTAATTTTAACTGAAGTTAATGTGGGCCTTAAGAGCTAAGGGCTCAGTATTCATAGAGCTTTCGAGCAGTCTGCCAACAGTATGGCTCAGTCACAACATCTCTTCTATTTCTCCAAACAAAATATAGTGCTGCAAACATAAAAACAAAAACAAATTTCCTAATTCTCATTAAGTTCAAAGGGGGAAAGTCATTTTTTCCCCTTCCCTTGGATGTCATGCTTAATCATTCATTCATAGCCTAGTTGATTAATTAATCAACTGTGTGCCTTAATTTCCAACCATACATTTTCATATGCCCTCATAGTGGTCCTTGTTAAAAAAAAAATCATTATCTACTCACCCCCATGTCATTTGAAACACCAGTGCAGTTTGTTGACTGACACAGCAGGGTTTTTCCTGCATAGAGAATTCGGAGGCGGCCGCCTCCGTCAAATTTCGCTCTGCCTCCGCTCAACAGAACTCTGACGGTAGTATTTTCTAACAAGCTTTGCACTCGGTGGGTTTCTGTCATTTGTAACTGCAATTGCGGTATTACGGCAATGTGGTGGCTGCAGCGCTGTATCGTAGCAGTGCACGGAGAGGCGCTCGGTTTAAAAAACCTGCGCCGTGCTCAGAGATCTTCTCCGTTTCAGAAGATGAACCACTCTGTTTAAAAAACCTGCGCCGCCTTCCGGTCTGTAAAAGTGGCCGTTACCGCTCTCCTGCAGTTAAAAATGCGTTCATTTTCTTTATCTCCTGTGTTCTTGAAATATTTAATATAATTTTACATACTATTTAATTTAATTCATATAGGCCTATTTTGTGTTTTCCTTATAATGACATTTCCACCATAAATTGATGCAGAAAAGGCACAAATTGGTGCATAGAAATTCACCTGAATGCAGGAAATGAAGTGTTTGACGTGTGTTTGAGGACCCCCAGACCCCCGCTTCATGGGTCCCCCCCAATATTCAAAGCCACTGGTACCACCTCCGCCTCATTTTGAGCCAGGAAAAACCCTGCACAGGGATGAGTAGATAATTACAGATTTTTGAACTGTTCCTTTTAAGTGTTAATGGAACCGTCACATGCAACTCAGACTGTCAACTAGTTTTACGGATCTCAAAGGGAAGGATGGGTCTTAACTACAGTCATACTAGTTAAGCTCAAAATGTATTCAAGTTTGGGATTTTTATGTGCATTCAGCCTTAATTTTGAAATCCACATTCCATTGGTGTTTTTCAAAACTGAAACTATGTGATCTACTCACATCAGCATATGTGTGTCCTGGGGGGCTGTCATATTAAACGTTTGCCTGGCCTCATTATTAGCTGGAGTTTTTACATGGTGAGAGAGGCAGCCAAAGCCCCATAGAGGGAATGGGGCCCTGTTGGACCAGTTGACTGTGAAATACAGTCAGGGCCATAATAGTGAGGCCGAGGAGGCCATAAGAGTTGGGGATTTAAATGTATGCCTGCTCAAAGACTCCCCTGTGGAAGAATAAAACATTGTTCCCTCACCACCTTAGGAAGATTGAGAGAGAGAGAGGGAGAGAAAGAAAGAGAGAGGAAGACTCCCCTCTGTTCCCCTTCCATTATCTCACAGCCATAGAATATGGAACAGCAGAGGCAGCCATGTGTTAGGAAATAATGATGAAGGGACCACAGTGGTACAGAAGACGGTGTATAATTACTCAGCCCTGGCAGTAAATTCTGACCCCTCAGGATTGCAGAACCACGGTGGCAAGCCCATTCATGCAGATATGGCAGCTTTGGGTCAGCAATAACTTGTGTTATGATGTAGGCGCACTGTCTTAATGATTGTCGAGTTTACGAAGAGAGGACGTGTAAAGTGTTCAGTATCTTCTTGACTGGAGTGTTTTTGAGCACCTTGCTCGGTTGATGTTTGTGCCAATGAGGCGTGTATGTCTTACTGGCTTTCTCTGCTATCTCTTAGTGACTCCACAGCTCACAGGAAAGCCATTATGCTCATAGGCAGAGCAATAACAACTCTTTGTCCAGGGGAAAATATTGTATGTAGACAGCGTAATTGTCCACAGCTGTGTTTTTAACATCCTGTTTTATGGTTTCATTTCTGGCCATCACAGGGTGGTAATGGAGCTGTCTCTCCCAGCGCCCTGCTTTCTCTCAGCAGGTGGATGTTTGGTTGAAGAGAAAATTATTTTTAAGCTGCAAAGGGCTGTGGGCAGCTGCCCTCAGTTTGCCCTTGCTGCAGGATATTCAGCCTGGAGCCTCACAATGGGAGATTTTGTGTATCTGTCTGTGTAGCCCCAAAATGTGCTGCGCTTTCAAAGCATTTAAGGCCTTTCTGCTAACGTGCACCTTCAGGAGTTGAGCTTCACATCCATAGCAGGCAGACTCCCATTGATGACAAGCACACCATAAGGCTGAGCGAGGTGAAGGCGTACGTACATGCACCTTAATTGCCTTCCTCAGTACGACTCGCCGATAGGAGTTAAACTAGTTGGACAGGTGAGAGTGAAGCTGTGCTATTCTTGATCCAAATCATGATGAAGAGTTCAAGCATGGGTTCTTCAATAGAGATCTCAGCCTGTGATGATTAGGCCTGTAGTTATTGCTGCTGTTTGTCCTCGGTGTTTGTGTTTGTGATATCCCATTGATTAGCCGCCCATTATGACAGCAAAGCTCTTTGTCTGCCAGTAATTACTCCATATCTCTGGGATTTCAATGGTGCCTGCAGCCTGCTGATTTCCCTGGCTCTCCCAGTGCCTCTCCTATTTTTGGTCAATGGTAACAGTGGATTTGGATAAAAGAGAGAAGCCTGTGCCCCAGCGGAATCAGCATGCCTTTCATCCATTCCCTTTGATTCACACACACTGCAGTTTGAAATTCAGTGACTACGTGCTTTTGGGAACTACACATTTCTTATCCCCCTCTTTACCTTTAAACAGGTTCATACATTATGATCTGTTGTTGTTGTTGCCTTTGTATCACTCTTGTTTCAAAGATGTATAACATAATTCTAAATCCATCATTGCATTTTGTTTACAATGTTTGCTATTACTGGGGCTGCAGCACTCAACGTAGAGGTTAGAGACGTGGGCTTGTGACCTGAAGGACTGGCTTGGAAAATGTGGGTGAGGAAAGTGAATGAGACAAACTCTCCCTTCCCTCAACACTTTGGTGCCTTGAGTAAGGCAAGTAACACCCTAATTGCTCCAATGGAGATTCTCAATGGCCAACAGTAGAAGACTTTGGGTGTACTCTGCAGCTCCCAGCTGTGAATGTACGTTAATCTGTGATTTAATTTATTTGAGTCAGTTTTTCCTGGACAAATAGAGGAATAATTACACTGGCTTCGGAAAGTATTCATTCCCCTTCACTTTTTCCACACTTTGTTGTTTTATAGACTGAATAAAAAATGGATAACATTTTTTTGTGTGCAATCAATCTACACACAATACCCCATAATGACAAAGCGAAAACACGGTTTTAGAAATTTGCTATGACACTCCAAATTGAGCTCAGATGCATCCTGTTTCCTTTGATCATCCTTGAGATGTCTCTAGAACTTGATTGTTGTCCACCATCAAATTCAATTGATTGGACATGATTTAGAAAGGCACACTAAGGCTGCAACTAACGATTATTTTCATATCGATTAATCTATCAATTATTTTTTCGATTAATCGATTAATCATTTAGTCTATAAAATGTCTCAAATAATGACAAATGCCCATCACAAGTTACTAGAGTCTTAAAATAGCTTACTTAGTCTGACCAGCAGCCACGAAAAAAACAAAGTATTCATTTTATAATTATATGAAATGGAGAAAAGCAGCAAATCTTAGCATTTATGAAGCCGTAACCAGCAAATGTTTGTTATTTTTACTTGATAAATAACTAAAACGATTGATCGATTATCAAAATTCAAATCGATTAATTTTCTGTCGATCGACTAATCGATTAATCGACTAATCGTTTCAGCA
>OMLI01001443.1:9745-23106 GCA_900302605.1 Rondeletia loricata
TGACAGTGACGTTATTATTATTCGGAGTTGCACATTTCAGACGGTCCCTGCAACACACACCCCGTTATAATTTATTTTCTAGGTTGAAGTCGCCGTCAGAGACCATCCCCTATATCAGCCAATCACTGTGGGCATTCTGAGTAAGCTCGTTCATGAGACGCAACGTCATCCATAGCAACGACGTTAACCCCGCCCTCACTCTTAGCTTAGGAGTCCTTACTAGGAGTTTGTCCTAGCGGCTTTGTGAATAGGTCCTAAGCTAGGACTCCTAGCTAATAGGTTTTAGTGAGACTTAGGAGTCCTCCTAGTGGTAAGATAAAAGTCTTTGTGAATACGGCCCCAGGAGTCCTTTTGGAGGATCCCAGCAAAGATGAGCCCATCCCAGCTGCGGAGTGCAGCTGCAGCTCTCAGCCCCACAGAGGAGGCCCCTAGAGGGGGCGAGGAGCCAGAGGGACATGGGAGCCCTACCCAAGAAAACCAGGAGGAGCCGGCCTCAAACGAACAGAGGGCCCAGGCTGTCAGAGCACTGCTGCTTGCACGCAGAGGAAACAGCAAGAGGAAACAGCACTCAAGTGAGCATACAGGTATGTTTGGAAGTTTCATATTCTGTCCCTTGTTTCACTGTACCTCAACTCTGGTCAGTTTTTTTGTCATTTTATTTAGATAAGAATTAAGTTACATGATGCACATATAACTTATTGGATAGCCTTCTTTAGCTAAGCAGCCTTACAGCAGCCAGTCATGTCCGCCTTGTCTGCGAGATCAATGGTCATTGATAGTTTGCAGGAGTTGTGTGTTACCTATGCAGGAAACTTCTACAATCTAGCAGCCAATTCATAGTATTCTGTTACATCACCACACGGCCATCTTGGTAGGAAAATAACAGGTGATTGTAATAAATTAACAGGTGATTATAATCAAATGACAGCCACAGCCAATGAGCTGTGTATATGGTAAAGCACCATATTGGTAGGAAATGCATGTGACATCATGGGAATAATGTGATATGATGTATATGGCTGGGTATAGAAACTGAGTGTATTTTGTGATGTACTGACCTAACAATAGTATTGAAAAATGTAAAGCAGTGAGATATGTCGATGCTTGAATTTTCAGAGAAATATAACAGACATTCACTTAAATGCCACTCTTCTCCCAGCCAAACACTATCAGTGTTATTTCAGCTTTACTTGTGATTGGCAAAGCAACAATGTGATGTCCATATTAACGTGCAAGGCTATTGGCTGCTATCCAGTCACAACCCAACTTGACAAAAGACTGCCTCATTTAGTGCGGTGTTCAGAATGGCTTTCCTGTGGTTAAACTGGTTATATCTGGTTAAACTTTAAACCTTAGCAAAATAAAATGCAAGTGCAACCAATCTCATTTTGGAAAATGTCCTATTCAACCACAGCCAGTAATGTTCACAAATACTTGTGACATTGCCAGGGATGTAATAGATATGCTGACATAGTGATAGTCACTTTCTTGCCAGTAATTACTTCAGACAACGATGCTAATATATTAAGCAGAAAATAAATGACTCTCAAGGGAGATCACTAAACCCTGCCAGCGTCTTAACCACTGTGCAATTTCTGTAATTGTCCAAGTAACTTCTCATCAAGCTTGAGGTTGCCTTGTCCGTATTACTCGACTGTGTTTTGTTTTTGTTTTGTTGTTTGCTCCTATGTCACAGATGTGACCCCTATTGAGGATACAGAGTCAGAGAGTGCACTTGGGAGGTGAGATATTGACCTTATCTGTTTGTTAATCACTTAAGCTAAAGCACAGCCTAGAAATGTCTATTTTTACTTCCAAATGATCTGTTCCTTTTCATATCAGATCCCCAAAGGAGAAGACCTCGACTAAAAGAAGCAGAGTGTTGGACGATGATGAGGAGAATGGTATATCACTCTTGCTGTTCGAAATCAATATGGATAGATATCAGTATTTTATTTTTTATTCCTCTAACGATAAACAAGTGAGCAACTTGTAAAACTAAAGGCTCAGGGTGAAACTAGATAAGGATGTCACTTTTTATGCCACACTGAGCTAAACATCTGTTAAATATCTGCTAAAGTAATATGTATTATTTTGACTGACACGGTTATGTTTTTACAGAAGATGACTCCACCACCGTGATGAATATGGACGACGATGGTGATGCAGATTCAGACAGGGAGGATGTCTCTGCTCCTGCCAAGCGTAGACGGCCGATGCTCATAATTGATGATGACGAGGAAGATGAGGATTAGTAGACACGCCTTTAACGGGCTGCGGAGACTGCAGACATAGGAGACATACAATTCCCTCACTTTCCTCAGAGGAGGGTGTAGCCCTCTCGAGGTGAGCCCAAGTCCTCTGTCAATCAAGAAACCCCTGTTTAAAAAACCAACAACATACACACACCCCCCTTCTACCCCCAAAAGGATGGAAATAATGACTCTACCAAGACCCTGTTCTACATAAGTATTTTCATTTTGTCATCACTTTGGTAAGCAATTGATTGGGACCTTTGTGTAGTAATGGTAAGTAAGCTCTGCCAGCCTTTTCTTGTGTTTGTCATTCATTTTTCACTTTGTATTTCAAGGACCAGCCAGCATGGGCATCATACAGGTAATGCACTTAAAGAATGTGTTGCATCAGGCAGGGACTTCTTTTATAAGCCAACAATTTCAGGTGTAATCGGGAAAATACAGGTTAATTGTCCCATTGTTTGGTTAAAATCATATTTGTGCAGACAAAAACTGTAGTTTTCAGTCGTTTCTCATGTTGAATTTAGTCAAACTCCTGCATATTGGTTAATAAATAAGCACTGTTGTGAAAGTAGTGGCACACTGGCTGGTTTTCTTAGTCACATTGTTGCACCATACCATTTTAATCACTAGAGGGCACATTAACGTTGAATATTCAGTTTTCAAAGGTACGTTTTTTGTATTTTAAAGAAATATGCCTTAATTTTATACTTGAATCTGCATAATGTGTCAAATGTATTCACCACTCATTTAGAAATCTAACATACACTTATTTGCAAGATTGGTTTTTAAACAAACCTTTTACTCCTGTGCCTCTGGAGTGAGTGAGGACGGGGACAATGGAACCCAAATCTGTTGGTATTTGTCATACAATTGAGCAAAAGTTTTTTGTTTTTTTACATAAAACACTATCTTTTGATCAAGCTTTCTCCAAAACAGTCTGAGAGATCCTAGTATGTCTCCAATCACTGCCTGAAGTCTCCCACTTTTTCCAGCTGTTGGAGGTGGTCTCTTTTGTCTTCACATCTGGACCATGTTAGTAACTTCCTGTTACGGCATCTGGTCAGCCCCCATCCCACAGACCCAGAGGCAGACCTGAGCATCTACAAACGTTTGTGTGCGTAAGCATGTGTGCACATTGGTGGGTGGGTGCTGTTCAAGAAGCTAAGAAGCCATATATCACTTCCTTTGCACAGAGAAATGCATATGCAATAGTCTTCCTCAAATTAACCCAAACCAGACTTGGAAATATATATACAATATGCATTCAGGGATGATCCACAATTTCATAACATTACTAACCAGACCAGATATTACTAGAAGTCCTTACATACAGTATGTCTCAGCTGATTTGCATAGATATTTCTTAATACCGGTTCCTAAATCTTGCACAAACATTCCGTCAAATCAAATCAAAGTTTATTTGTCACATACTCCATCATACAAGTACAATGTGCAATAGAAACACTTTTGTTACTGAAAATGGAGGCCAGGCTTTCCATTCAAAAGAAAGCCTCAGAGGTGTATTCAACATTCAAAACACCCCCTTAAATGATATGCCATGGAACGGGTACAAGCAAAATGTATTGAACCAACCCTTCATTTTTGGAGTTGCCACATTTTCTCAACAATTACAGTGCCTGCTTAAATATTTTGTGCTTTAAAAAAAATCTCATATTGGCTTGGACTTGTTGACTCTTCAAACAACACTTCATTTATAGGGCACTACTTGGGTTGAAACCATAAACTAAGGTTTTGACAGTTTACATTGTACAGAAAGAAATGCAAAAGAGCTTTTTGAAAGCATATTGTAAACCTCACAGGTACTTCACCTCTGGTACAGCCAGGTCACAGACAGTAGAAACAATATTATTGCCTAGTAGTAAGCCACACATGCTTCATGAAAAGAGTTGCATTCTTTAAAGGCAGCTCATTGTAGAAAGGCTATGCAGTGATTAATTTGCCACTGCTGCAGTTTACCTTGAGGCAACAAATGGCTAATGCTTAGGTAAATCTACTTGTATGTTCAGTGGTGAGGGGGGAAAAACTCTACCTAATTTGTTTGTCATATAATTTGTTCTCCCCAGAACTCCCATGGATCAATAATTTATTCAATGACATGTCATAAGACGACAAACAGCACATAACCCTTACCTGCCTGCTACCTTGCTTCATGTTAATGTTGGGTCATTTAGCAGAGAAATGTAGAAATGAACTGAAATGACAATGATATTAGGGAAAATCCTACAGAGGATGCATATAAGAATCATCTGCAAAGTAGGAGAGGATGACTGACAGTTCCCAGGATGACATTTGGGGTAAGGATCTACCTGTGGCCATAGGATCTGCCAATAACCTTTCTCTGTGGTGAGAATGCCCTTAATATCATGTTACTACAATAACTTATTGTTAACAACATGGTCAGTTGAAAACGAATATGTATGCAGATTGTCTGTGAGGAGAATAGCTCTATCATGTACATGTGAACGGTTTTTTGTTTTAATTTACATTTTGGGCATTACGCCAACGGTCTCAATCCAAATTAAAAGAGTGAAAAGTTGAATAGTTGAACATAAAATAGAACCATCCTCTCTAATACTAATGTAACAATATATCCGAGTGTGCCGAGTATGTCTCTACAAGCATCATGGTGTGCAGGAGCAGTAGGTGAATACATCAAACACCTTTTGTAAGACTGGACCTTAAAACATTTCTTTGTGGTATAAATTGTCTTGATAAATCAGGGAGAAACTTTGCAATGTTTTTTAAGAGTTCAAAACGGTCTTTTCCAGTTTACATGTGTATTTCTGGATTGCATTGCAATATTTTACCTCTGACGTGTCAAAGATGTAGAACAAACCCATGATCCGTTCACTAAGTTGGATGAGTATCATTAGTGTCACATTAAATGTATTTATGTCATCTATTCCTAATTTGCTTGCTCACCTCAACTAATTTAGCTCACAATTTACTTGATTGTCTGAGTAACTTATAGCCAAGCATATTCACTGCTGAATCCTCATAGAAATGCACTGAAATGCAACAAGCCTGGAAAATAACCTGACAATAAAATATCAAGTGTCTAGGGATGTTTACGGGTAGGAAACTTTTAGAAGTCATTGCACAGTAATAATCCTTGACTGCATGCTAATGACTAGTTCATAAAGATGATCTCCAAATAAGTGTGGACACCCTGGAATGGGGCAAACATGAACAAAACTGGCTGTAGTTCTTGAGCCTTTTATGTTTTGTGGTTAGAAGTACCCGCTGTCCCTGGCGCACCTATTCCGGGAGGCTCTGTGAAGGAAATGAAGCGCTCCTACAGCCTCAGCACTCCCAGCTGTAGCTCATTCCCACAGACTGGCCTTCAGACCCCCAAGTTCCTCTGTGCAGACACACGACAAAGCCTGCAGAGAGTGAGCCTGTTGTCTAGGCCACAGTACAGAGCACTAGTCTGGGTATCATTCAGTGTGTATCCAACATCTTCCTTGGTCGTCCACCCCTTAAGAAAAACATTTTATCCCACATTTTCGAAGTATAGGCCTTCCATTAAAATAGCCTACAGCAAAACTATGAGCCCCCATATGGATATTATAGGAATATTATAGTGATACCATAGGAGATGTGGGGGGAAAAGTCATAGTAGAAGTACGACAAATTCACTATATAACCTCATCCCACCACTGTGTGCTGCTATAAGGATCCCTACAAGAGTATTATAGTGTTTTTCGTTAGGAATGAACCGTTCTCTGTTAATCCTAATTGTTTCTTCTGACCACTGTGCTTTTTAATAATTTCCAATTGAACGTACAAAATAAACGTAATTAGCGCTACACGATTCGCCCGTTAGTTTAATCAGTGCATTACCTCTGTGTTAATTTAAAAAGTTCAAATCGTGTGTGCCCCCTCGGCCCCTCCCCTTCCCACAACGGGCCGGACACGCGACGCTGGATGGGACAGAGAGGGGGGCGGGGGTTGCCTCGCACAGAGAGGAAAACCGTTTCTCCTTTCCTTTTTAAAAAGTGCTATCTAATTCAGCGAGAGAAAGAGAGGGGAAGTGTGCGGAGGAAAGGTCGCAGGTTAGGTAATGTTTTTGTTCAAAAGGACATTTGGATAAGATTTTAAAAGGATACAAACAAAAAAACGATGCCATTGTTTGTTCGCTCACCGCAGCCTGCGAGTTTAAAAAGAGCCTGACGTGAAGTTAGGAGAAGCCCGGCTTCCCCCGGGACCCCGCCGCCTCTTGTGTGCTGTTTTTCCTGTTTGACAGGGCGGCTTGTCAGGAGAAGTTAACGTTACAACAGGCTCATCGGTGAGTTTTCCACTTTTCTAAAGCAAAAGCTTAGTTTTTGGTCTTTGTGTGGCAGATGTGTCTACACAATTAAGCTGCTCTTTCCTCTTAAACACCAATGTTAGGGTTTATGATTGTTATGTATCAAATGGCCTTCTCAGTACAGTTTATAACTCCAGTCTATGCATGGCAACAATAGCCCCATACTTCATTACTGATGACGATTGATTACTTGAACTATTCCACCCAGAATTCTGACTAAACTGTGCCAAACTCTACAGCTGGAAGTGTTTGTAATAACACCTAGCACAAGGACATTTCCATAGTAGTTATCTTGTAAAGTACAGTACATTTAAGGGACATAAAGCAACATATGGTTCAACCACTGAGGACAATGATATGAGGATCCTGAAAGACTAAAGGCTTTATTGGTGCACTGAACCAAACATTTGAGGGCAAAAACCCCTCACAACATGCTTTAGTCATTACTGGCTAACAACTCAAATTTGAAATAAATGGTAAGTAGCCTAGTTATTGATTGGTGATTTCTAATTGTTAAAGTCCACATGTTTGAAAAATCCAGGAAGAGATGGGTTGTATTTGCTATTCTTTTACATTGCTACTCATGGTGTCTATACAAACAGGCTATTTAGAAACATCCTTCATTTTGTGAGATAAACATTTTCATTTTTCTCCATAGTCCTCATAGCGTGCAAAAAGCCCCGGCCTTGCGGCTGTGCTGTGTTCCAGGGTGGGAGTGCATCTTGGTTTTTGGGCAGTGTGATGACAGCCTACAGGTCCTGTCTTTACAGAGAAGCTGCACTAAGTCTGTAGTTACAATGCACCCCTCTCTACTTGACCTGCTCTAAAGCTAGTCTGTCAGCTTGTGCCATATGGGTTTGCCCCTTTGAAAACGCAGAGAGGAAGCCCATCCCTGCTGTAGAGAAGAGGAGAAGGCAGAAAGGCAGGGGTTTGTCGGGAGCTAGTCTATTGCAGTGCACGTTTTTCATGTTACCTTTCAATTAGCACATATGCAAGGGTGTGTGTGCGGTGGGGGATTGGGAGTGTTAACTGCATGAGTTCAAAGCTTATTAAACGATAATCACAGAATTTTTTAAATCAGACTCTGTTTCTCACTTATCTACCATGATGACAAACAGTACAAACTACAATTTTGTTAACTGCATTAGTATAGAGAAACTTACCACTTAGATCAGGGTAAACTGGGGCAAGCATGCCATTATACTAGCAAAATGTCATGCTTGCCCTTCTTTAGCCTGATAACACCGTGTGCAACTCACAGTACAGGCAGGCACCCATACAGCTAAGAAATGTTGTCTGTCGGAAAGTGGCAAATATTTCCCCCCATTAACATTAACTTGTGTTGTTAGCTTACGTTTTTTTCACAAACACGCTAATACCTTCTAAACGGTGTGCCTCTCTACTACCGCATGGTTGGGTAAGTGTTGTTGCCAAACCAAACACAGCAACAGTTATCCATGCAAACTCATAAATACACATTCCCCTCCAAGCTACATAGGTGCCCGGCTGTTCCGTGGCTTTGCATACGGGCTTGTTCATAGTCTAAGGTAGATTCTCCTAATTGGCTGGCTGACCACTTCATTATCGCTGCTATCCCATTTGAACTCCACTGAGATGGCAGCAGTGGTTGACCCTATTTTGTGTAGTGTAAATGAAAAATTAAATGCAACATTTAGCTCCATATCAAGCTTTGGTGTGCTCTCAAAGGTGATGGTACAAAGTTAGATCTAAAGTTAGATTCTGCCTGTTTAGACTATAAAATACATATATTTGGCTAAAGCTCTCTTATAACCCATATTTGAAATACTGCATTATTTGCTGGAGTAAAAACTCCACACTAAAGATGTTTTTTGTGCAACTACTTGCAATAAAAAAAAAAGTTTAAAAAATAAAAACACTGCATGTTCACATCACATCGGTGTGAATCTGCTTTTAGGGCCCTTATTTGGCCATGCCAACAACATAACCTGTCATAGTTGAAAGGTCACAGTCCATAAAATTCACCATTCAGGTCACTTGACTGCAACTTCACCATGAGGCATCTTAAATGATCTCAGATCAGCGCTCCTATTTGAATATACTCTATGCCAGTGGTTCTCAATCCAGTCCTCAAGGACCCCCTGTCCTGCAACTTTTAGCTCCCACTCTACTCTTGCACACCTGATTCAATTAAGGTGTCATGAGAATGTGTGGCACTTAATTGAATCAGGTGTGCAAGAGTAGAGTTGGAGCTAAAAGTTGCGGACTGAGGACTGGATTGAGAACCACTTCTCTATGCATACACTGTTAGTTACTGCTCTTTCCCCTCTCATTATCTATGGGAGGAGTGGACACAGAGCTGCTTTAAGGCTGTTATAGAAATGTTTAACCGTTGCACTGTTGAAGGGCTTGAGACAGCTGTACAGTTTATATAGTTTCCATCAATACTGTCTGCCTACTTTTGCCTTGTTTGATGTAATCCAGTAGTCATTAATTAGGAATTGGTTGGACAGACAAAAGGCTGACAAGATGATAAAGTTTGTCTGATGTACCAGTTGCAGTGTTTCCCATACATAGGCTCTACCTGGGCGGCCCGCCCAGGAAGATTAAATAAAAAACGACTCCTGCATTAAAGAGGGTCCGCGAAGCGGTCCTGGCATCAGGTTACATTAGGCTATAGGCCTATATGCATGAATAGGCACAGAGCTGACAAGACAGAGCTACAGAGCAATCAAACCCAGAGAAAAATGGGTAGGCTAAAATACAGCCTAAAAACCCTATAATATTTCTATAGTATTACTATAGTGATTTAGCTTGTCCTATGGTACTCTATAGTGCGCGATAATGATGTAGTTTACACTGAAACAAGCACAAATCCGCAATAGCTGTGACCGCACACACGTGACCTCCATGCCCAATTTCAGCCTAAAAAGTTATGCGCCTTTTTGTGAAAGGCCACGCCCATCGCCACGCTCCCTCTTGGGCAATCGGCCTGAAACGTTGCTCAGCTCTACCTTCGGTCATGACCAACCTCCATGCCAAATTTCAGCCTCATGGGGCGAAAACTGTGGCCGCTATGGGGTGGGACACTTTTGTGGACCGACCGACAGCTATAGAGCTGCGGTCGCAGCTAAAAAATACTCTAACAAAAACAATCACCACAAGTCATGCTGTCCACTTGAATTTTGTATGTCCTGTTTTGAACTTGAATTTAACAGTTTTTAAAATGGTACGTAAACATTTGGAGAATGGGCTGCAGATACATGCAGTTTTGCTGGTGGTTGAGTTTGAGTGAGAAATAAATTCAAGAATTTTGAAAATTGAGGTCATTGAATGCATTTTGTGTCAAAGCAATGAAAAATCATTCACGGTTAGGTCCAGATAGAGTGCTGTTGTGCTAACTGAAAAGTTTTGAAAAAGGGAAAATCAAGCATGCTCAGCATCTCCATCTTTACTTGCTATGTTGGGAGATACAGATATTAATTAAGAATGAGGTTATCATTATTAAAATGCAGGCAAATGCACTTTCACGATGACTATTAAAGTCGCTCTACCTCTTTAGTCTTCAAAAGATCTCT
The DNA here is from genome assembly GCA_900302605.1 of Rondeletia loricata. Taxonomy (NCBI): domain Eukaryota; kingdom Metazoa; phylum Chordata; class Actinopteri; order Beryciformes; family Rondeletiidae; genus Rondeletia; species Rondeletia loricata. Next base: position 19,891 of record OMLI01001443.1, read on the forward strand.
AGATTAGCATTCCAGCTCTGTCTGACCACGTGCTCCGGCCTCCTGTGTTTGTCCAAGATATACTGAGGAGTGTCGCCAGTTTAATCCACCCACTGGAGAAGCTCATTTGTTCTCTCTGACTATGTCATTTTGAATAAGAACACTTAACAACACTGTGTTAGGGATGAGCTGTGCTGTATAATCTGAAGAAGGACTCCTTGCTGTAGAGTATCTGATAACAAGAACACTATTCACTGTACCTTACAGTGACTTTCTCCTCTCTATGAAAGTGCATCATGGGTGTAAACTGGGTTGGGTAGTAACAGCGATACGTAGTCTAAATAAAAGAAAATGGAAGTGTGGTCCATTACGTTATCTAAAAAAATAATGTATTCTGATTACAGATACTGGTGTAAAATTACAGAATTACTTCTGGGAATACTTTTAAAATGAAAGCGAGAAACCCAGAAGGCCATTTAAATACTGGCAGGTGTTCTACATCTTTCTTAAATGTGGCACTGAAGAAAATTTCCTGAACTTTGTAATTTACCGTAATCATAAAATGTAGTTCATCATGTCTTGATTTTGCCTCTCAACTGATTTAGCCTAACTAGCGGAAGCACTGACATGGCTGAAGAACTACTTTAGTTTTCCTCCGAGTGTAATGTTTTGCCTGCGCTTGAGGAGTGTATTTATATACTCTTTCTTCAACTCAGTTGGCCAGAGAAGAAGGTTATGGGCAAGGTAGATTCAGAGATGGAAGGAGCTGTTGAGTTTTGGGTGTAAGAAAACCTCATTGTCACAGCATGGCAACCACATAAAGACTGATACCAGTGGTTTTGAAGTTGTGGAGAAACATGAACACCCATCCACAGACTACTTATAGCACTTTAAATATTGGTTATAGTATTTTTTTTTCCTGTGGCAGGAGAGAGGCTGTTGAGATGTCTTGGAAAATGAAGGACATGTGATATTTTAGGCTCGTGAGAGCCCTGTAGGAGGTACAATTATTCTACACTGGCAGTTGACAAAGAGGGTTAAATGACTGCTCTGAGCTGCTGTAAATGACAGAGCTGAACTGGAAGTGCCAAAGACACACACATATATATATATATATATGCACTGCATGGGGGTCAATACAACTCCAACGCTCCGGCTCCCTGTCTCCTAACGCATAGCTACACGTTACCACAATTCACTCAGTAGCCTATTTTATTTTATTTTATTTACCTTTGGAAGTCTGCATGGGCAACATCATATTTCTTGTACACAAACACCCTGTCTATAAAACAATAATCTAAACACATGGAAATGTAGATAACAAATAACACAAAGTTTAATAATAACAATGTGATCTCTATTGATCCCCGTAGGGACATTCTCTTCAATTTCCCCCTCCACAGGGAGGTTAGAGGTCAGAACACCCCTGGAGCTGGTAGGGATTCAGCGTCTTGCTCAAGGACACTTCAGCAGGGCGGATGCTTGCAGATGGTTGACACGGCCCGTCTGTCCTCCGGTTGAAGGGAACTTACCTACTCCCTACGCCACCCTGTTGCCCATCAGCAGCACATTTGATTATATGACATCAGTGTACATAGTGCTACACTCTGCCAGGCCCTCAGCAACATAAGGACATCCACACTCCACCACACCCCCTGCTGAAGGCTGTTCTCCACCACAAACCCTAATAGAGCGCTGTGGAACTGCAGGCGTACCTGCCCCTCCCTACTGTGCTGTGCACTCCATCCCCCTCTGCTGCTGTATAACAACTCCAACTCACTTGAGCGTAGTATCTTGACTTGCTTGACTGGTGGATGAATATGAGTGCAGAGTTTTTGTATGATTTTAGTATGTCTTATGACCATCTGTAGGTTTGACGTATGTGTGTGTACACATGCATCAGACACGTGATTCTCTTCAAAATGCCTCTCTTTGTGTTCTTGTTCTTTTTTCTGCCTTTCTGTAAGTAGCTCTCCACAATCTTAAGTTGAAAGGCCTCTATTGTTTAGACTAAACTCAGAGGCAGCCATGAATTGGAGAGATTATGAGGGAAAAGGAATATTAAGACACCTGAAAGTGTTTACAGTCTCTTGGCCTTAGATTGGCAATATAAACTGTGTTCCCTGGCTTTCATCTATCTATCTAACATTGTCACTTTCAACATAATGCTCTTCCCAAATTGCAGAAATAGATGGGCTGTGCAATGTTGTAAGTCCTCAGATGTCACCCTTCCTGTCTAATATTATAGCTTGTTGGCTAGTTGTGAGATACAACCGTGTACTGAAATGCACAGAAGAGTGACTTACTCTCCTTGAACTTACCTTATACATTTAACATTCTCATGCTGTGCCCCCCTGAAATGTTCACATGAGGGTTTCTTAAAGCATCATTAAAGTTTGGTAGAGGTTTGGGTTGTGTAGTTACCTTGACATGATGTAATTCCAAATATTAGTGAGATATCTTAAATAGTTGCTCCGTAGCTTCAAACTTGAGAATCCACTTTTTTTTCTCTCTCCCCCATACACATGCATTGCACAGTGAAACAGGTCTCAAAGTCACACTTCTAGCACAAACGAACGTGTACAAAGTGGATAAAAGAACAAAACCCGATTCAGCGTTTTTTTCGTCTGTTTACAATGATTGGTAAAGGTACTATTCTCCATCCCCTATTCAGCGGGCTTCAGGAGTGGGTGTGGACATTTGGACCAATCAGCAGGTCGTTTCTTACACGCACAAACATACAAACACGGTGATTCGTCTCAAAAGCAAACTACCGGATCATCTTCCTAATTCAAATAGTAAAATCAACACGAAGTTGACCTTTTTATTTTCAAAAAAACGCGGAATCAGGTTTTGTTCTTTTATACATTGGCAGAATCCGCTTTGTTCGCATTCGTTTGTGTGCTAGAAGTGTGACTTTGAGACCTGTTTTGCTGTGCAATGCATGTGTATGGGGGAGAGAGAAAAAAGTTTGAATCTATGGAGCAACTATTGAAGACTGTTTCCCATACATAGGCTCTACCTAGGCGGCCCGCCCAGGAAGATGTGGACCCGCCCAGGAAGATTAAAAAAATTCTAATTTATTTATAAAAACATTTTTTTTTAAAATCCCCCTTTCTCCCAATGTAAATCCTGCTCGCGAAAACGGTCCTGGCATCAGGTTACATTAGGCTACAGGCCTGTATTCATGAATAGGCACAGAGCTGACAAGACAGAGCTACAGAGCAATCAAACCCA
>OMLI01001449.1:4623-20221 GCA_900302605.1 Rondeletia loricata
AATTACCCATGTCTATTCAGTTTTGTTGAAACGGCCAAGTTGTACGTTTAGAAACACAATCAGATGTTCACAGTCACTGTTGCCCAAGAGCTGAGGACCCCCAGTATGGCCGCCAGAGGGTGTGATACATCACCTGAAAGCCCTCAATAACATGTCTGCCTCTCCTCCTCTTGCCAGGCCTGGTGAAGGCTCCTCTGAAGAGGTCTCGCTCCACGGCAGACGGGGCAGACGAGGACAGTCAGGAGCAGCTCCAGGACCAGCTGTTGGAGTCAGGAGGCCCGGAGGAGGAGCAGAGGACCGACAACACGTCACTGCTGCGCCTTCTGGAGGAGGGAGAAAAGGTCAGAAAGAGACACACTCACAGTACAGCTCTTTTTTCAACACCACACAGTGATACATTCACGCCTGGGAGCTGCCCAGTATAACCACAGTCTTTTTCTGGTGGCCACTGAGCAGCTCCACTGGGGCAATTGGGAGTTAAAGTGCCTTGCTCAAGGCCATGTCACCAGTAGTTATTGAGTGAGGGGGAGAGTATTCCTCATTCACTTTGCCTGCCCAGAGTTTCCCAGCCGGTCAAGGGATTCAAACTGGTGACCTCCCATCACAAACCTGCTTTCTCTAAACTCTGGGTAATTAGCTCTGGCCTATTTCTCACGTCCTTATCCAATGTTGTTTTCCAGATTCAGCACATGTACCGCTGTGCCAGGGTCCAAGGCCTGGACACCAGCGAGGGCCTGCTGCTGTTTGGGAAGGAGCACTTCTACGTCATCGACGGCTACACTATGACCATCTCCAGGGAAATCAGGGACATTGACACGCTGCCCGCCAAGTAGGTCCACACTTCTATATCTATAGCTTGACAGGGAATAACATGGTCTTTGCATCAAGGTCTGGATTCCCTTTTAAGGACCATCACTTCTTCTCTAACGAAACACTAGGGCTGCACAATTAATCATATGGTAAAGTAGTGAAATGGCTGGTGAATCCGCCGCCCACTGTGGCTGGTGGAAGAAAGCGTTTGTTTCCTGCCCTGAAGAGAATATGACATCATTCCTCTGGACGCTTCAGTGGGAGTTTCTGCTGCCTAGATGATGTAATGATGATGTAATGGAGTATGTGTTGCGAACCCCAGCGGAGCCATTGCATTTCTCCCCTCCGAGGGGATTCACACTAGCTGGCCGACTCCTTTCAGACCCCATTTGAAAACAGGCAAAATGAAGTTACCAACTGGTGCCTTCTGGATATCACTGTGTTCTCTTTGGGTATTTCAAAACAATGAACTGTTTTTTTTACCCTATCTTGGGCTTAACGCAGAATCCTAGATTCAGAGCGTGGTGTGGTTTGCAGCATATTTAATAACTTTTAGACCAATTTGTTTCAGTTATTTAGCTTTTAAATAAACACTGATTGTGCTACTCTTGGCCGTAAGACAGGGTTCCCACTGGGCATTATTGAGTCAGTGGAATATCATGGAATTTTAAAAATTGTATTCCAGACATGGAAAGTCAGGGAATTTTATAAATTCTCCTGGGGTAGGCAGCGAATTTTACAAACGCGTCACGAAAAAAGTTTTTTCAAACTTGTTTCTCACATTCATTGTAACTGAAGATGTTTTCCAGCTGTTTTTCTCCACAGCTAGCCTAGAAACCAGACTGTTTACCCCTTTAGAACCTTTAAGAGTGGAAAAACAACATAAAAACCAGGAGGGAAGAAAATGTTTACGTCATGGAAGCGCTCCGAATTAGTTATAGTTGACTTTGTTAAGTCGTGAAAAAGTCATGGAATTTTACATGAGAGCCACTGTGGGAACCGTGCTAAGAATACCATGTTGTAGTCATAGTCCATGAAAACTGTTGTGCCGCGCACTCAGAAACCCACTTGTTTCAGTTATTTCAGCAGTACAGCAAGCGTTGCTATCTTGAGCCTTTGTAGGTACAAGTCCATGATGTGTAAGGGTTAATTCACGCAAAACTGAATTAACAGTTCATAAGTGCATCATTATCTGTCCGTCTGTTTGTCTGTGGCCAGTTTGCACGAGGCCATTATCCCCAGAGGAGCAAGACAAGGCCAGAGCCAGCTGAAGAGAACCTGCAGCATCTTCGCCTACGAAGACATCAAGGAGGTGCACAAGAGACGCTACCTGCTGCAGGTTAGTATGCACACATGCACGTACACATAGATATACACACACACTCATGCACCCATGAACACATGCACACACATTTTAAATTCAGGCATTTAGCTGACACCGTCATGCAGAGCAACTTAAAAAGGTTGGGGTTAGGTTTCAGTGCTCCAAGTCACAATGACAGGATTAACACTTTAGCTGGGATCAAACCTGGGATCTTCTTGTTCAAAAACATTCTCCCTAACCACTAGGCTACCCTGCACAGATGGCCACCAACATGATATCTTTATTATGCTCATGTTTCATTCACCAACTTGCTTTCTAAAGTATAAAATACCTGTAACAACCGCCCTGTGTGTGCTCACCTTTCAGCCCATGGCAGTGGAGGTCTTCTCAGCAGACGGGAGGAACTACCTGTTAGCCTTCCAGAAGGGAGTCCGCAACAAAGTCTACCAAAGGTACTGAACTCAACATGGATACAGATATAGCCCTTGTAGAAGTTACACTTTTACTGCATGTTTGTCTCTACTGCATAACAATCACAAATTAATTATCAATATTAATGCAGGATGGATTCAGGATATATGCAGAAAGGTTACAGCTGCATGATATTGATAGAAAACCCAAACAGAGGTCACAAGCCAGCTCTCCTTCTTGTCAGAATATTTCCACTCTGAATGGATCATGACAATACCAGTATTGTGAATGTCATCAGGTTACATCGGTTTATGTGTAAATCGGTTTATTTAGACATACAAATTATTTAAAAACAGAAAAAATAGATAAGAAATATGCACTTAGCAGAGACAAAGAAGCCCAGAGGGACTTATAAAAGCATCTCACCCCAAAATAAAAATATTTTTTTTAAATGACAGCATAAACAACAAGTGAGGGAAATAAAATGAATCAAAATGACCCCAGTGCAAGGAAAGTGCGAGTGTGGTGGTAATGTGTTTTTAATGCTATCTTTTTAATGTTATCCCTGCAGGTTCTTAGCGGTGGTGCCCTCCCTGGCGGACAGCTCGGAGTCAGTCTCAGGCCAGAGGCCCAACACCAGCGTCGAACAAGGGTACGACCTCCACGTTTCATTAGCATGGACAATGGACTCTTTCCTCTACGTAGGACTGTCTATTCCACTGGTTCTCAACCTGTGATCTATTCTACTGATCTATTCTGACTGAACGTCTTCTCTGTCCTGTTGTCTATCAGGTCTGGGCTCCTCAGCACGCTTGTCGGGGAGAAGTCAGTGACTCAAAGATGGGAGGTAGGAACCCAGGACTCATTGGTTTAATCCTGCTGTTTCACATTTTTAAGTTCCTTTTTATTGCCACACATCTAGACACGGTGGAATTCATTTCATGAAAACTCGCTCTTACATTTACAACCCATAAACTTCAGCACAACATTGAATGTAAACATAACTGATCAGCAATGCAAAGTGCATATTGGGTACTCTACTCCAAATTCCAACCTCATTGATGTGTTTTTCCTCCCTCTCTCTCTGTGCCAGCGAGGAGAGATCAGTAACTTCCAGTACCTGATGCATCTTAACACGTTGGCCGGACGCTCCTACAACGACCTGATGCAGTATCCCGTCTTCCCCTGGATCCTGGCTGACTACGACTCGGAGGTAATGGCAAACCACACTGAAGAGTCACAGCAGGGCTGCAGGCAGAGAATATTTTGTAATCAATTAATCTGTCAATTATTTTATCGATTAATCAATTCATTCACACTAAATCATTAAAAAAACACTTTCCATTGGAACATTTCAAAGTGTATTAACAGACATTTTCATGATGAATAAGTAATTATAACCAAGCTAAATTCAATATATTCTAGCTTGAGTCCAGAGTTCAAATAAGATACTGCAGCATTTCGCTGCGGTGTCGTTTTACAATCGAAACAATGATATTGGTACTGATACTGGTATTAGTACCAGACATTTAATTTATGGTATTATGAAAACACTAGTGGCAGTTAATAATGTTTAACAAAAAGATAAGTCAGTGATGATACCTACATTAATCCTGCTGTGGTGACGTGGTGATGTTTGCGTGGATTTGCCGACCAGGAGCTGGACCTGAACAACCCCAAGACATTCCGTAACCTGGCCAAGCCGATGGGCGCCCAGACCGACGACAGACTGACCCAGTACAAGAAGAGGTACAAGGACTGGGAGGACCCCACCGGTAAGACCCCCAAAGTTAGGTCAGCAGACTGCCTTTACTGGGTGTGGACTCAGGGAGATAATTGTTGTGCATTTTATTTAAAGCTAAACAGAAACTGAGTAAAATGCAATGAAAGAAAAACTTGAAGTCTGATGCACTATGAAAAGATCAGCTAAAGAACAGCTAACTTTTATCCCTGGGCAGTTGAACTAAAAGTACTACAGCAAATGCATTAAAGGCAACAATTACATGCAGGACAGGAAATTAACTTTTAACAGCCACTTTCACTATTTTACCAGATACTTAGAATAGAATAGGACCTCCAAATGATGGTTGGTTACCTTACAAATTGGCAGTAGACAAACTTAACAGCCTTAAACAGACATAATTTACCAGCATTTGCCTTGTTTCTGGTGTTCCACCCTGTATTGACCTTTTAGATTTAAAAACACTATTTTAGTGTAAGGCACACATAACCACAACCCACAGTATTGATATAAGTTCTTCTGTGAGAATTTGTTTCAGTCCAGTTTCCATGGTAGTTTCACACCCTGGTTACCCATGTTTCTTTTTATCACTAATGTTATCCTTTATTAAATGTCGGTGAAAATGATCTGCACACATCAAGGCTGTGTTTTCTTGTGCTTATGTCTGTGTGCATGTTTTTTGGTACCAGGTGAAACCCCAGCTTACCACTACGGCACCCACTACTCATCAGCCATGATCGTAGCCTCCTACCTGGTCCGGATGGAGCCCTTCACACAGATCTTCCTCAGGCTCCAGGTCTGATTCCTGCTGAACTACGCATCCTACTGAATGGCCTGATTGTCATCGAGATGTTTTACACAGGGACAGTCAGGGAATTTTACATCAGGGCCACTGTGCAAGCCTTGTTTATAGGCCTCTTTGGGGTTTCTTTGTCTCACCCTGCACAGGTTGTTTTTTGTCCGTTTTTATCATTTGCAATCATGTGTAAATAAACTATACCTGAGGCCTAAATGACTGGGAGATTAGTATGCATTTTCCCTCTACAAACAGACTTTGGGCTAGTTGTAAGTGATTAAATGATTACATTGAAGAAAAGACAGCAAACTGTTGACCTTCTCAGCCAATGACCTGACATGTTTTACATGTCTGTGTCCGGACGTAATGTCAAACTGAATGTGAAACAAGTTGTACGTGTGTGTGTGTGTGCGCGCGCGTGTGTGTGTGATTTACAGGGAGGTCATTTTGACCTGGCTGACAGGATGTTCCACAGTGTGCGTGAAGGCTGGCTCTCCGCCTCCAAACACAACATGGCCGACGTCAAGGAGCTCATCCCAGAGTTCTTCTACCTGCCTGAGTTCATGCTCAACTCCAACAACTTCGACCTGGGTCAGTGTGTGTGTGTGTGGGGAGGGGGATGTAATGATAACAGTAGAGTTGATGAAAGAGCAAGTCAACTGATACATGAACCGACTGAGTTGACTGAGCATGTGTGCTCTGTTTCAACACCATCCTGCTTCATACTCTCACAGTTCCACACATTCACATCTGAGAGCTTCCCAGTACAACCAGTCTTCTACTTTAGCAGCTCCATTGGCGGTGCGGTGCCTTGCTGAAAGTAGTTAACAGTAGTTATTGATGGAGGGGAGAGTGTTTGTCATTCACTTTCCCCACCCAGATTTGTCCAGCCAGTCTGGGATTTGAACCGGCAACCTTCCAGTCACATGCCTGCTTCTGTAACCTCTAATAATTCCCCACCCCGATTCTAATGTATTTTCCCCCCTTCTGTTTGTTGATGTACCAGGTGCCAAGCAGAATGGCATCAAGCTGGGTGATGTGATCCTGCCACCCTGGGCCAAGGGAGACCCCCGGGAGTTCATCAGGGTCCACAGACAGGTAGGGAGTCAATATAGGGACAAACCACCATGATGGAAGAGGGACAACAAAATCAAAGACTAACGTTATTGGCTATTTTCCCTGACAAAACCCCATCGCTCATTACGCTTGGTGTTCTGTTTATATTTTTTCCTCGTGTCCCTCGTAACCATTGGTAACGTTCGATGGTACCCAGAGTTATTAGGAACTGACCATGGCTTGAATGCTGACATGTTTGTACCCTCCTCCTCTCAGCAATTAAAATAATTATTTTTTGCATAGTCTACCACTTAAAGGATTCTTTTGAGGTGGGAACCCTTCATAACGCAAACTGCAGCACTCGTTGACTCACACCAGTTTGAGTCTGGAGTGCAGTGAACACGAATGAACGTATGTTTTGCCTTCCCACCCTCCCCCAGGCACTGGAGTGTGACTACGTATCGGCCCACCTCCACGAGTGGATCGACCTGATTTTCGGCTACAAGCAACAGGGCCCGCCGGCGGTGGAGGCGGTCAACGTCTTCCACCACCTGTTCTACGAGGGTCAGGTGGACATCTACAACATCAACGACCCGCTCAAGGAGACGGCCACCATCGGCTTCATCAACAACTTCGGACAGATCCCCAAACAGGTCAGCTAGTGGATAACGCTAGTAGCTAATTCTACTGCTAGTAGTGCTACGGCTCCTGCTGCTGCTACTACCACTGCTACTACAACTACTACTACCCCTGCTACTACTGCTACTTATAGTGCTACTAGTGCTACCCCTGCTACTACTAGGCCTACTGCTACTACTGCCACTACTACCGCCACTAATGCTAGTATCACAAAACTACTACTTCAGCATCTACTATTACTACTACTACTACTAGTAATAGTTGCACTACTACTACTACTGCTACTATTACCACTACCAGTATTACTACTACTACTAGAACTACTGCTAGTTGGAATAGTAGTATGACTACTAGTAATGCTACTGCTACCTCCACTAGTAGTATTACTTCTACTTGTACTTCTACTACTACTACTTTTTAGAATAGAACAGGGCCTCCAAATCATGGTTGGTTACCTGACAAACTTACCAGCCACAGCCAAAATGTACCAGAATTTGTCTGGTGTTAAGTTCCCACCCTGTTTGCAGGACATCAGTAGGTCATCTCTGACTGCTGGTCTGTGTGTTTCAGCTGTTTAAGAAGCCCCACCCTCCCAAGCGGGTACGTAGTAAAGCCAACGGCGACGTAGCCAGCGTGCCTCCCAGCTCCAACAGCGACAAGATGTTCTTCCATCATCTGGACAATCTCAGACCGTCCCTCACACCCGTCAAAGGTACATTCACACACAGACACACAGACAGATACACATATAAATACACAGACAGGCTGATACACACGTCCTTTCTCTTTCCCTCTATATCTGTCTAAGGATAAGTACCAGTAAAGCCCTAACTGTCCCTTTACCCACCTAATATTTGTGTGTCTGCGACGTATATTTGCATGTGTGTTTCACAGTTAGCACTCACACACATTCCCTCAAATGCTGTTTTGTGGATGCTTTCATCGAAAGCGCCTTACATTCATTTTCAGCATGGGTGGCCCTGGCAGTGTTAGTGCCATGCTCTACCATCCCTTTGCACTCGGGCAGCACTCACATATTGCCATTTCCCTCCATGTGTCTCCCTTGTCCAGAGCTGAAGGAGCCTGTGGGCCAGGTTGTGTGCACCGACAAGGGCATCCTTGCCGTAGAGCAGAACAAAGTGCTGATTCCCCCGTCCTGGAGCAAGACCTTCGCCTGGGGCTACGCCGACCTCAGCTGCCGCCTGGCCAGCTACGAGTCCGACAAGGTCAGTAACATGTATTCTTTGTGGGGGGGAAGGTAGGCCAGAGGGAGGGAGGGAGAGAGGGAAGGAGAAAGGAAGGAAGAAAGAAAGAAATGAAGAAAGAAAGGGGAGAAAATTTAGCACAAATGATGTTGCTGGATTCCTTGTCTATTATTTTTGAACCCATGCACCTGAGACAAACGTATATCTTAGGACTTTTCCTCAGACTTCAGACACCTCTCATTTCGCTCGACTAGAGGTTAGAGAAGGGTGGTTGTGACCAGAATGTTGCTGGTTCAAATCCCCAGACCGGCTGTGTGGGGAAAGCATTTCTGACCTCCATCCTGCTGCATGTGGAAGTGCCATGTCTACTATAGTTATGGCCCTCTGTTTTTAACACAACCTCTTATATGCTTTCACCTTCAAATATAACTGATTGCAAATGGTATAGCAGGGCAATGTTTCCCCCTGCTGGTAGTTTTAATAAAAATACCCTCTTCTCACCGAACCCTCAGTTTGTACAGCAGTAGCCATTGCAGGAGTCCTCCTCCATGCATTTCTGCTGCATCTGTCTTGCATTAGTACTGTAGACTGAAGATCATTCTTTCTTGAGCATTATACAGTAGAACTAAATCAGTAAACTGTAAAACAAAACTCTAATGTCTCTCAACAGACTAGTTACCAGTCCATTCCTTGTAACTGCTGACGGCTAAAAAGAGAACAACACTCGGTTTTTTCTCCTTGGGGACGGAGCCAAAGTGCAGCAGTTTTTTAGCAAGCATGCAGTAAAACTGGGACTTGTACAGCAGCTACATCTGTAGGTAGCTCCAGGGTTATTGGCTCTTTCCTTTCCTCTGTGGTTATCCTGTACAATAGCGGATTATTTTCCATGCTCTCGCTACCTCTGTAAATGGTCTTGACTGTGTGTCAAAGTAATCAGGACTTTAAAGAGCTTTATGTGGTATGGGCGTTGATCAGGAGAAAAGGTGTTGGTTGATTTTCTGAGAGCACACAAGGAATTAGTAACAAACATAGAAGGCTATTGGATAAGGTGGGAAACAACCAGAACAAATGCTGCTAAATTTAGTCTTTGACAGGTAGATTTGTTTACTCTACCAGCCACATTGGTACAAATTAATCATCAGTTTTTGAGGATCATTTCTGTCGGTTTGGTTGATAAAATAGTGTAAGTAGCTGGTGAATTCTTCTACCCTGCTTTTGAAACCTATTGTGTGATGGGTGACCTAGTGGATAGAGACTTTCGTTAACCAGAAGGTCACAGTTTTAGTGCCCATAAAAAGTCAATGTGTGTCAATCAACTATTATGTGTCCTGTTTAAGTATCCTTGAGCATGACACTGAACCCCCTAATGCTACAGAAATCCCTGATAATAGTCTCCTACCTGCTAACAGGGCAATAAACTATTTTATCACTATTTTAACAACTACAGTAGACTATACAGTAGTACTTTTCCAATAGAAGAGTTCTTCCAAATGATGCTGGGTACCTCCCAAAGCAGCTGGTAGGGCAGACAAACTTACCAGCCACAGACAAAATGTAGCTACATTTGTTTGGCGGCTGGTGTTTGAAACTAATTTCCCATCCTGCTAACTAACCAATACCTTTCCTCCTCCACAAACCAATCGGACCAATCCATCTCCCCTCCCCCATCCCCCGTGACCAACCAATCCCATCTCGTTGCAGGCGGCGGTGGTGTACGAGTGTCTATCAGAGTGGGGTCAGATCCTCTGTGCCATCTGTCCCAACCCTAAGTTGGTTATCACTGGCGGCACCAGCACCGCCATCTGTGTGTGGGAGACCGGCACCTCCAAGGAGAGGGCCAAGTCACTCACCCTCAAACAGGTAAATACACACACACACAGTGTGAGTGATGATTTTAACAACAGAGGTCAGGTATTGCCTATCAAGTACATGAATAAAAACATAGAAATGTGCCATTGCAAAGTTTAAGTTGTGTTGTATCCAAGGTCGTTTTAGTTAAGGAGAACATGACTTTGCATTAAAAAAATTTGTGACTGAGTTGTAAGTCCAGTATCACCAGTGAAGCAAGTAATGAACATTTTTTAAATGTGCCATTTCTTTTTTTTGTCCCCATTGTGTCCTAGGCGTTACTGGGCCACACGGACGCTGTAACGTGTCTGACGGCGTCCTCGAATTACCACATCATCGTCAGCGGCTCGCGGGATCGAACCTGCATCATCTGGGACCTCAACAAGCTTTCCTTCGTCACGCAGCTCAGGGGACACCGGGCGCCCGTCTCCGCTCTGTGTATCAACGAACTGACGGTGGGTTGTGGGAACGATCGCACACAATTACATTTTATATTTTGGCATGTAGCAAATCCTTAAGTAAGAAGTGCAAGGGTCAGAGCTATAGTGCCCTGACAATAGATATTAAGAAACCCAAGAACAGTGGTCTGCAACCATGTGCCTTCATGACCCTAGAGTATGCAGGTTTTCAGTCCAACCAAACACTACATCCGCTGATTTCACTCAGCACACCTTCAGCTAGAGGGGGGACTAATCAATAAAATGAATGATAGAAACGTGCTAGGAAAAGAAATAAGAGCTGAGGAGAGAGGTAGAGCAGACAGGAGCTTATTAGAGCAAGTAGAAGAGGAATATATGGGAGAAGAGGATGTGATTCAGGGGGGGAGAGGTGGTCGAGAAGTACATCTTGAGTACATGTATCACACAAACGATACAAGACTATTCCCACGAAACACTGAAGCATTCTACATGGTAATAATTGAATTTAATTGCATTTTGTGTGCAAGGAAATATCTTGTTTTTGATGCAAAGAAGAAAAGAAAAAAGTAAATGTGTGTGTGCATTTGTGTGTGTTTGTATAGGGGGACATCGTGTCCAGTGCGGGCACCTACATCCACGTGTGGAGCATCAACGGCAGCCCCATCGCCAGCGCCAACACCTTCACGGGCCGCAGCCAGCAGATCCTGTGCTGCTGCGTGTCGGAGATGAACGAGTGGGACACGCAAAACGTCATCGTCACCGGCCACTCCGACGGCGTCGTCAGGGTAACCATCCGCTCGCTTTGATTTCACCGGATTTGTTTATCATAGCAATAATTCCCTAGAGGGCGTTCTTTATTGGGATTATGGGTTCTTCTGTGCTGCCAGAGGTATTCAGCTCAACAGTTACTATGTGTACCATCTCAAGTTTTCTTTAAAGTAGTATACATACATAAGAATAAAAAAAGATGGTGACAACAAGAACGATTGCTGACTAGCTCCCTGGTTGCAAGAGTTGGCATAGGAATCAATAAAGCACAGCTAGATGTACTATATGGGAACTATCAGCACAGTTGGAATGCAACTTTGACCAATCAGACTACCTGGCTGAAACTACCTGTTGTATTATAGAAAATATAAAGACTTAGTTCATGCATAGCACTGTAGAAATTTCCCTGTTAGTTGTTCATATACCGGCCAAGTTTAAGAGAAAAGCAATAATTTTCAGATGCAGCATACACCAGGTGGAGAGGTGGCTTCAAGATGGGTGTTTGTAAAGATATGTAAACGTTTCCTTTGGAGGAGCTTGACTTGAATTCACCTTTTTTCACTTCTATGTTTTATTATTGTTCAAATAACTAAACGTAATTAAACTATGCTTCATTAAACCTTTCTTGCTGTAGTTCTGGAGAATGGAGTTCCTCCAAGTCCCAGAAACCCCTGCTCCAGAGCCAGTAGAGCCAGATGTGCCTGACTGCTGTGGCGAGGAGAAGATTGGTGAGTCCTAAATATGCCAAACTAAAAATAGCTTTAGCAGCACTGAGTCTTAGAGTGCCATGGTGTACAAATGCTACTATAAAAGGGGGAAAAAATCAGGGAGGAAGGGGTGATAATGTTGCAATTGTTCCTTTTGTTGTCACTCCTCCAGCATGGTGGCGTGTCCCTCCTAAACACTCTCCAAACTGACCTAACAGACCTCTATTGTCTTGCCCTGGTCTCTTTTCTGCCTTCCCTTTGGAAATACTTGATCCCACAACACTGTAAAGACTCGGGGATCATCAGGAGTTCTTCTAAGATCTAAAGGGAGCCAATTAGCACATAAATGTCCCTTGCTAGAAAAAGCTAGCCATAAAGTGTTCCTCTAAAGTCCCACGTTAGTCGTTTGTTAAAGTAACATCAGGGTTCATGAACCCTTATGAGGGGGCTCTTCACAGGAATTAGGGTTCCCCTATGGCTACAATCTGAAGAACCCCTAAAGGCTCCTCAAAGGGTTTTAGGCTAAGTTCTGCAGGCAAATCTGATTTGTTCTTCAAATGTGATCTTTAAGGCTGACTGTCCACATTTTCACTTCATTTGAGGAGGCATGAAACCTCTTCATTTGCCCAAGCACTGGCATTCCCTTGCTGGCTCTCCCCATGTTTGTTGTTCTCTGCTCTTCTTTTCGCAACGTGTGACGGCAACTAGGTGACAGAAGAGTGACCGAAAAAAACTGTTGAAATCCGATCCGAGTAGACGGACTGAGTCGCGTTTTCGGAGATGTGATTTGAATCGCTTTTCGAACGACCTACAAATGTGATTGAACTCTGATCTAAAAAGATCATATTCAATGGGACTTTAGAAAAAATATCCGACTTATTAGATACAGGGGGAAAATTGATTTGAGCTGCCTGTCTGAGTGATAGCTGACTGACCTCAAATATCCTTGTGTCAGTCAATTAGCGACAGGTCCTGTGTCCTTAATACATAATGTACTGACGAGGATGTAACAGCACATAGTAAGTACAAACAATTATGTTTGTTCACTTTGAATTACATAGTTGTTACACGCTTCTAATTACATTATGTATTAGAGATTTTTATTAAGTACTTAAACAGTAAGCTTACAAAGAAACAAATATTCTAATCCTTTAGTTTCTTAACATAAACTTTTCTACGTCTTCCCCACAGAGGGCGGTGTGAGCCACAACGGTGATGATGACAGCAGTGAGTCGGATGGAGACGAGCCCAGTCTCAGCCAGGAGCCCAAAGCTTCATGCAACCCCTCCACAGGGGGAGGCAGCCAGCCAGGCAGCACCGTCCACCGACCCAAAGGTACCCAGCACTCAACTGTGCTTACCGACAGTTACATTTTAGACGTTTTAACTGTCACTCTTATAGTCTCAGCTAAATGCATTAAATGTAATGCAAGATATAATGTTCTTCTGTCCACAAGGCCCCCCATGCTCCCATTTGTCCCATCTACTCCTTTTTCCATTGTTCATTTTATTGTGTCTTGTGTGTTTCTGTATATTTTGTTTATTGAGAGTATGGATTGTGCTTTAGCACCTTGCTACAAATGAAATTTCCCATTTTGAACAATACAATTCTTTAACTTAAAGGTCCTGTGGCCCGAACAGGAGCCTCATGGTCGGTGGACAGCAGCTCTGACGACTCTCGCCGCTGGTCAGACACCCTCAGCATCGATGAGAAGGACGGCTTTGTGTTTGTCAACTACTCTGAGGGCCAGACCAAGCCTGGGGGCAACCCTGGTGGCCTTCACCCCCATCCAGCTCATCCAGCTCATCTAGCTCATCCAGCCCAGGGCTCAGTGCCCCAGCCCCTCCAGCCCTCCACTATGGAGGCACGGCCATACAGCCAGCTCCGGGCAGGTAGGTGTCCTGTGTTTGTCAACTGTAATGGGTAAATGCAGGGACTCATAAAGGAACAGTTCACCCCCAAAATGAAAATTCTGTCATTATCTATTCACCCCCATGTTGTACGACCACCAGACACAAGCTACCGCAGTTCCATCTCAGCCATCTCCCAAACAACTGAAGTGAACAGGGTCTGTTGGTTTAGAGATCCCAAAAGAGCATAAAATGAAAATTTTCTCTAAACATTGGGTGCAGCTTAATCGGAATGTGCACTGTTTATCCAAAAAGCCTATATTTACCTCATTATGTAGTACTAAGGGCACGTTCACACCAAGCATGTTTGGAGCCTTTTATTTGAAGTCTGGAGTGTTTACTCCTTTAGATCAGTTCATTTGGGCACGTGAGAATAATACCATTCAAATTCGAGTGGCACCAAATATCCACACTGAGACGCCTGAAAATGCAGGTCTTTGTCCTCTTCCAAGCCAACTGTGGTGTAGTTTGTTAGGAGTGAGAACGTAATCTGGACTAACTACATGAAACAATCCCCAGGGTTTGTGGGTATAAGGAGATGGATGTTGACATCTGATAGCCAACAGTTACTCATGCTTGGAACGCCTAGCATAACAAAATGAACCAAGGACAAACCACAGTATGGACTGACTCACCAGAGAAGGTAAATTAAGGTGAGCACACATAAATCCATCATGCTTAGCTTACCAAATATATATGAACGAAGAACGAATATATGGATGAAGCAGCAGTGGTGGCAGCATTAAGAGAAACCAGACAAACCGTCATGGCAGGGTTCAGAGAAAGAGCACTGGGCATCTAGTGGTGCGATTGTTGTGTCAGCCAATGGAAGAAGAACTTGTATTCCTCTGAATGGGAGTTGCATACGAGGAGCTGGATATCTTCCGCGAGGGAAGCATTACTGATCAAGAGCATGCATCACAGATCATCCAGTTTCCACCGCTAATGACCCTTTGAGTTCTGGAGATAGTGCTGCATTTACCCAGAATAGACTCAAAAATCGACCGAGACCCACAGGACCAAACCGCACACTCTCAGTTGAGTATGTTTAATTGTCTAGCTTGCCTATTTGATTATGTTACCTATTGATTGATGAAATGACAATAATTTAATATCTACTTGTTATGTTTGTTTATCCGTTAAGTCAGTGCAGGTTGGTGGCTTATCAGGTTGTTGGAGTGGGTTTTGAAAGGAGAGGAACTGGGGAGATGGAAAAGGACAGTATTGTCATCCTGTCGTAACCACCATTAAACAAATTACCTTTATAAAAGCTGTTGATTTTGAACATTTTTCCATAACTACAGAAATAATAAGTGCTGTTTAGAAATAGTGTTGTTTAATAAAACTGAACGCTAAACGATAAACAAAGTAATATATTTAGCATTTTTCCAAAAACTTTGGATATTACAAAAACAGTGTAACCAAGCAGCATAGTATGTGAAAAATTGCATGAGGTCCACATTCATTTTGAAGGAGGATTCCTCTGTTAATAAAGTACAATATGTATTTTGAATATCAGAGTCTCAGAACAATCAATTATCACTTTATAAAAAATAAGAAAACCCTGCCAATGTCAGCCTCGCCCTGGGAATTAAACTTCCAATTCCTGCACATGACCCAACACATGCACACAAAGCACGCATTTAGTTTGGTGAACATGCCTGTCAGCTTCTGACTAACCAAATTCAGTATGAATATCGAATGATAAATACTGAAAGGTGATAAAACACACCTCGCTGGGAACCATCAGGAAGAGTACATCATTATGATGAAATCTGCATGTTTTTAGATCGCCAGGAAAAAGCTGCTTAAAAGTGCCATGGCTCTCTGCTTGCAGTATGTTGAAGGCACAACAAATTCGCCAGGCGTAGGGCATAGTGATGTCACTATGCCCTTATTTGGGCATGATGCAATTAATGTCATATTAATATAATTCAAAGACTATTAACAAGGGCTGAACAAGG
>OMLI01001465.1:2683-16762 GCA_900302605.1 Rondeletia loricata
CACCCCCCACCCACACACACCCACCCCCCCACACCCACACCCACACACACCCCCACACACACACACACACACACACACACACACACACACACACACACACACACACACGTTCAGAGACCTACCCTAGCAACACAAGTGTGACTGCTGCTTGAATCCTAAGAACCCTCTCAAGAGAGATGGGTTTCCAAGGAAGTTCCAAGGAGGGAGTATCCATCCATAACTCTACACCACAGACACACACAGACACACACACAAACATACACATATACACATATACACATACATACACACCTGAATTTGCACACTTGACTTGTCTTCAACTGAACCACTCCGACAGAAAACAGGTCGCTCCACATTCATTGCAGATTCATTGTTGAGGTGACAGTTTTGTCTAACAGCTTAGCCTATACCAACACAAAAAATGCACTCATATCCCAGAAAAAAATAGGCTAAACCCTGAGTAACTTTCAACTGTGTTCCTCATGGCCACGCAGAAATCAGACGCCGTTAGGATCTCTATCTCACAACGCAGAGTGGTGCTCTTAAGATAAAACCATGAAAAAGCATGCTTCCTTCCTGGCTGTGTGTGTTTTGGGTGTGTTTCTCTGAACACGTGTGAGTATTTGCCTCATTCAAAGAGCGTACTTTTCCTGTCGGCTCTGAAGTCAACATCACACAGTCGACACACTAAACGCACTACATAAAACGGAAGACAGTGGCAAAGTAGGCTTTATAATTGGCAATAAACCTAATAATCTTGGAAGAACTACTAAAACTCTTACATGCCCACAAAGCTCACAGTACGCCAGCGTGAATCGGAGCTCAATCAACTATAAAATTATACAGATTGAGACTGCATCAGTAACGGGAGGACCTTTTCTACTAACCGCACAATAATAATACCATTACTACTGCAGCCAAACAAGCAAAGCACTGCCAAATTACAAGTTACGACCTAGGGATTACAAGCACTCCACTTCTCTGCTAACCACAGTCAGAAAACTGCAGGTGCAGAAAAATGGCTGTCCAAAACACTGCAAGAAAGAAAAGGGGAAGCACAAGGGCTCTTCATACACCGCAACAGCTAAAAAAGACATGCAAGGGCTAAAAAGGAGATGGGTGTCTGTTACCGTGGAAACTGTCCTCTTTGTTGCTGATTTGTCCACGTCCTTGTAACCCACCTGGAAAAGACAAGCCAGCTTCCAAATAAAGCGCTCCACCACAGCTAAACCCAGGGTAGTAGAGGGAGAGACAGCAGAGGATAACCTCTAGATGAGCTGTACTGTGGCTGACCCATCTGCAGCTAGACAATAGACCCCAGGGTGAACGCACCAGCTGCCTTTACCTTGTCTGTCCTCAGAGGAAGCCCCTCCAGTTTAGGCAGCATATCCCTAAAAGGTATTGGTGGCCATCTTGCTTTGCTTCCTTCAGCCTCAAAAGAATAGCTGGCTACAGTAGCCGAGAGCAGGACAAGCTCCCGGGTATCATGACTAGGGCGACTGTGAGCCGCTGTAGCAAAGTGCTGCTACAGCAGACGCGCACACACACTCACAGCAGACACACAGATGTACAGACACACACACATACGGGATGGCTTTCGCAGACACAGACAGAGCCTCATCAGCCAATAGCGTGAGGACCTTAGCGGCTTGTAAATTATCTTCCATGCCTAGACTCTCCTAAACAAAGGATCCCCTATGTGGGCTTTTTACTCCAGCCCTCCGCACATGGATTGGAGGGAAGCTGTGAAATGGATTCTGCACACACACTGGATCTGGATCACAGGAAATGAACTGGGAAACTGAGTTCGAGATATTAACCTCTAATGCAGCTCACCAACACAGTGGAAGCCACTCCAATTGGGACTTGCTATTAGATTGTTTCTGAATCATTGGTAGCTTGTCAGAAAAGCAGTTTGAACGTGATTATCTTTTATTAATGTAGCCTATTGAAAATCATTCAACATTATTTTTGATAGCTATGGCAAAACAAACTGGGCAAATTTTGAGGGCAGTAGTAGCCTAAAAATGGCTACTACTGCTACTACTGCTTGTGGCCAAAAGGTTGGTAATTTGAATCCCTGAGCCAGCAGGGAAAACCTGGGCTAGGAAAATGTATGAGAGTATAATTTGAGGACGTAAACACTAAACATGCAGGGCAGGCATAGCAAAATATAACAAATTTTTCTATAAATGAAAAGGGCCGTCCAACAGCTGAGGCCTATAGCAACTTGAAAAATAAAATACAGACTCCCGACAACGGACCTTAATCTACTCGTTTTTATTTAAGAATAAGAGCATATGTACATGGTCAGGGGCGAGTCGAGTGCGCAGCCTGTTGACAGTAAGTCCAGCCGCTGAAAACACACGCTCCGATGGAACAGATGTCCCAGGGATGCATCAATATTGTTGCGCCAACTTTGCCAGCCTAGGAAATCTTCCTGCATTCCCTTTCCACCAGTCTGTGGGATTTACATCCAGAGGTGGGGGGTATGTCCCTCTGAAAGTTTTGAGAAATGGCACATAGCCTACATTGTCGGTTAATATATGCTTGATCGCTCAAATTCTTAACGGTGATTTATCGATCCTCGATTAATGGTAGTGGGTGACTACCGTAGCTGAATGAATATAGGGGAAACACTAGTAATTTATGCTGGTGGCTCCATTTCTCTGTAACTGTTTATCCTTGCATTGCTGTGTGTGCGTACAGAGTGCTGGGACCAGGACCCCCACGTGCGTCCCTCCTTCTCCTGCATCCTGGAGCAGCTGTCTGCCATCGAGGAGGCGGTGATGGCCACCATGCCCCAGGACTCTTTCCATAGCATGCAGGACGACTGGCGTGTGGAGATCCAGGAGATGTTTGATGAGCTTAGGACCAAAGAGAAGGTAGGGCAGAGGGATGAGACTACACAAAACCACATATATGCAGAGCAATCCCACTGACATCACACACACACACATGGCATGTAGGAGGGCTGGTGGGTGGGGAGATGCATAAAACATGTTTTTGCTCTCCTCTCTCACACATGTAGGAAGTTGGAAACTTTGGCCTTTTTTATACCCTATTTTGACTATTTTTAGCAGATATATGTAACAAGCCTCCTAGCCTTCTACGTGCACTTCACTTCACCACCCTTTTGTTTTGTAGTGAGATGATGGATGTATCCTAACCTATCATTAAGCTTTGGTCTAAACATGCTCTACCGCTTGGGATAGCTGTAACCGACTTTACAGTTTAATTAATTACTTTCAGTAGACGGGCTAATCGCGCGTTTAACAAAACGAGCCAGTAGTGTTGAGATGCTTTAGCGTACTTCCCCTTGTTAAGACCTTAATCTGCTTCCTGTGTAAGTCTCCCATCACTGGCTTAAAGGGAGGGGTTAATTAGTGTTTGGAGAAACAGCAGGATCAGCACATTGAGCTGGATCGCAGAACAGCGGAACTGAATGACCTGGATACCGAAAAATCCACAGGTGGTGTTCTGTTGTTTTAAGAGACTTCGTGTCTTATCTTTATTATATTTAGTATATTTGTTTTCACCAGGCACTTTTTGCATTCTGTGTGAAAAGTCTGTGCTTCAGTACTTAAAGGGCTAGTTCGGAATTTTGGACATAATGTCTCATTTACGACTTACCCATGATGTTGTTGATTGATGGAGAAAATTTTCATCTGATTCCATGCTGTCCTTCTTGTGGACAGAGACATGTTGCTAATGCTAGTGCAACCCAATGGTACCGTGGTAGCATCCACTACCAAACGCACTTAAACAGTCCACAGTGCACCCAAAGCACAAGACTAAAATTCTGGCAAGTAGAATTTCCATCCCTAGGTTCTACCTGGTACCACTGTACCATCTTGTGAACGTGCAGCTTTGCTTTATGTAATTTCCAATCATTCTGTCCACAATTAATCACTTCAGTAAAACGATCAGTTGATATGATCTGCTTGGCATTTTGCCTTGAGCATTAGCTAACATTTTCCCACAGCAGTTTCTTAAGATTGCTTGTAGAATTAGCCACTACATCAGCAGATTTCCTGTAAACAGCCCACAGCAATCTGTGTCTAGGTGGGTGGCTGAAGGGGCTTGACTGCAAAGCTGCTTTATGGAAGTCATCCAGTAAGGATTATTATTACTCAGCTCACAGCAATTAAAAGGAAAAAAGAGGGATTGAAGCAAGAGTAAGCCATGAGTGGAGAGAAGACTGACTGTGTAACACTGACTGAAACAGCAGGCAGTAATTCTCTTGAAACATAGTTTGTTAGAGAAGGAATTATGTAATACATGGCTATCTGTCTGTCTCGCTCTTGCCTGTCTTATAGATGTCCGTTTGTAAGAGCTTTGCTCTTGTGAAGAAGGAAATGAGAAGTTTTTCTACCTGTATGTCTATATGTACTGCTCTCTCTCTTCTGTCTTAAAGAAGAATACCCTGATATCTTCAGCTACAGTGACTGTGTGCAGACACCACTCGGAATATAGTAAAGTAGAGGGGCAACCTTGATGATGGGCACAAATAAAATAAAAAAAGCAGTATTATCCTTTAAATGTCTGTCTGTCCATTTAGAGAAGAGGTTCCAGTGAGAAGGAGCTGATTGTTGCTGCCGTACAGCCGAAGTATCACTACTTGTTTGTTTCTCTGTGTATCCGTGATCTTGCCTCTTTGTATTTTAAGCTGTGTTCCAGAAGGCAGCAAAGGATTGTCTGTTTCTCTGTCTGTCTAGCCATATATTTCTATCTCTTCATCCTTGGTCCATATAGGAGTTGCGTTCCAGACTAGATGAACTGACGCAGGCCATCCTCCAGCAGAAATCTGTCTTGTCTGTCTTCTCTGCCTGTATCTCTGACCCTGTCTGTGTGTCTGTACACCCAGGAGCTTACAAAACCACCTAATAGAAGTCTGTCCGTCAGTGTTTCTGCCCATCTAACCATATCTATACCTCAATCCCTGGTCCTCTCAGGAGCTGCGTTCCAGGGAAGAAGAGCTGACGCGGGCCGCCCTCCAGCAGAAGTCCCAGGAGGAGCTGCTGAAGCGTCGGGAGCAGCAGCTGGCAGAGCGGGAGATCAACGTGCTGGAGAGAGAGCTCAACATCCTCATTTTCCAGCTCAACAAGGACAAGCCCAACGTTAAGAAGAGGAAAGGCAAGTTCAAACGTTCCCGCCTCAAACTGAAGGACGGAAACCGCATCAGCCTGCCCTCAGGTGAGTGTGTGTGTGTGTTCTTGTGTGTCTGTCCTTGGAATGACCAAATGTCCTCGTAACAATCGAAAGTGAGGAAAATCCTGCAAAATGAGGACATTTTGTTGGTCTTCACCTTCAAGGTGGGCCATTTTAAGACTAGGGTCAGAATCTGGGTTAAGTTTAGGGTAAGGGTTTGGTGGTCCTGTAGCTTACTGCCAGGGTTTGGGGTTCGATTCACACTGGACCATCCATGCTAAAAATATATGTATCATGATTCTGTAAAGCACTTTGGATAAAAACGTCCACCAAATGGTGTATGCTATGTAATGGCATATGTTTAATAGTTGGGCATTTAGGGGTTAGGGTATGAATGTAAGTCAGTGGGAGGTCTTCAGAAGTATAATAATACAGTGTATAGTGCCTGTGTGCACATGTATTTGTGATACTTTGCCGTGTTGCGTGTCAGTAAGTTGTACAATAATATTTGCATTGTGTTGAACAAAGTTTACCAAGGATTAATGTTGGTGTGTATTCTAACTCTAATTCTAACAGTGCGTGTGTACATGTTGTTGTAGACTTCCAGCATAAGATCACAGTGCAGGCATCGCCCTCCATGGACAAGAGGCGGAGCCTAAACAGTACTAGCTCCTCCCCTCCCAGTAGCCCCACACTCATCCCCCGGCTACGAGCCATTCAGCGTAAGTTCTTGTTTTTAAGCGGTGCAGCCGCTTCTATACGTGACATGTGTGTCCGTGTCTAGCATGAGATTTCGACCAATCAGGAGTAGCCCATGCATCACGTGCACCACTTACTTCACCACCTGGGTGTGATTTTTCTTATTCTGTTACTCCTTAAGCATAAATGTTACTTCTGCGTCGAAGCTACGGCGTACCTATGGCGTAGGTGCCTACGGCGGTGAAAGCATTTAGAGTTCTGCGTCGGTGATTCTGCCACAACGCGAAATCGGCGGACATCAACCGGATACAGATAGGAGGAAATACGAAGCGGGCCAATCACAGTGCTTACTGTCTTGCGTCGCCCTACGCGCAGTTAAATTTTTGGAGAGGTGCACGTAAGCTACGGCGGCAGCCTCTGCGGGCTACGCCGACACCGGAAGGACCTACGGCGTCGCTACGCCGTTGTTTCGACGCAGAAGTATAAATTACGCTTTAGTGTGAGGCCTCACATTCTCCTTACCTCCACCCACAGGGTATGGTCAAAATAATGGTAACATCCAGTTCTCTGCATCAGTGTTCCGGTTGCTCTGTACTGGGTCAAGTGCATTTCCTGGCATGGTTTAAGTCAAATCTACAAATATAATGATTTTGAGCAATCATGTCATCTCACTGTGAATTTCATTGCTCATCGAAACAGTGTCATTCACAATGACAAGGCCCCTGTGAACAAGGCTCCGAATACACAACCGGTTACCCAGTGGTTTGAACAGTTTGATAATGTTGTCAGTCACATACCAAGGCCTTTGCAATAACCGGATTAAATCATTTACGTGAGATTCTGACACCTGAGATTAAGACTGAGGTCTCAGATGATTGCTCAGAATCATTGTATTTTTCATGATAAGCCCTCTTGGAGATGATTGAAGTGGATCAAAATGCCAGAAAAAGTACAGTGAAGAGCCACCATCACTGAATGGAGTCAATGTTGATATGTCCTTTACCTTGACATACCCTTTACCACATGTTAGGCTACATATGTGGAGTCTGTCCCAGTCATCTTCTATTTTTTGGAGGACTGTATGCTTCTTTATTAACAAGTGAAGAAAAAAGCTTTGCAATCATGCTGACAGGTGAAATCTTTGAATCCCCAATTTTGACCTTTTTGTTTTTATTTATTTCTACTTGAATTGAAAGATGACATGGCGTTATGTGCTGTAGGTTTTCATGACTTATGAAGGAAACCTGAATCAAAAACCCATTGTATAGTTTCAAAATGCACTGTTTTCAATTGGAAAACAAGGCTGTTTTTCTCAATTCCTGAGAAGTTGTCTTCATGTAGATACAAGGTTTTCATTTGACAGCAATGACAAATGTTATGAGCTAGAAGCATATAAGCTACAATATGTACTGTATGTCTTATCTTGCATGTTCATTAGAGGCAATATGTATGTTTCCTCCCCCCAGTGACGTCCCATATGCGGAGGGACAGTTTGTATGTTTACCAACAGGAAGTTGATCTAACCAGCGAGTTCACAGCCCACTCTGGGCTCAGGAGGCAAGGCAAGCTATTGGCTACCCAGACGCAGCGTGGGTGTGGCCCTGATGCTTGCTGTGGGCTCTCTGGCTAACAGCAGCAAGCATTGCCTGTGATGATTGGCTAACTCATTTAACAATGAAAAGGGTTCGTTGCTTAACTGGTTCCCAGCAGTGGGGGTTCTGTGTGCTGATTGGCAAGGTTTTCCTAATGCGTGGATTGTAACTAGATTTCTGTGTGAGCTGCTGGCTAAAATAGTTTCACAGGATCTTTACTGAACCCTAAAATCTATTGTTGTTGTTATCACTTTTTTAGTTTTTAAACTACAGGTCAAAGCTATGGTTGTTGTGACTGTCTATAACAAGTAATGAGTGATACTGATGATGTTTCTGCCACAGACTTGGGTCAATGTGCTGTTTTAAATTTGTTCACATTTAATTTAAAAACCACCACAATAACCAGCACAGTGATGTTGATTGACATATGTTTTCCCTGTTAGAGTAAATCTAAGAAAGGAATTACAATCCTGGAGCCTTCCTCGCAGATGCACAGAAATACTGCTAGTGCAAGAATTTCCATCGTGTTTTTTTGGCCCCAGTCTGTTGCATTGATGTAGATGGTGGATCCTGCCCCCACTTTCCTCCCACTGCCTTCATAACACTGTAATAATGGCTTAACTAGACATAGAAAAGGCTTTTATAACACTTAACAACAGGTTTTTGGCTCTTGGCTTTGGCTTTTTTGAATTTAGATTAGCAGAAATCCATAGTCAAAGATAATATTTTCTGCTCTGTCAGATGGTCACCCTGAATCTTCCTGAATCTAAATTCAGTAATAGTCTTAAAGGCTCATTTCCATCCGATGTAGATTGGCCTTATAAGGAAGAGGAAGACAACATGCGTTTCTACCACATTTCAGCATAGAAAATATCAGCCTACCACTTCCTGAGTAAGATCAAATGGGTACTTAAGGGATTTTACAGGTGGCATAATACCTTAATAATCTTACTAACACCAGATCTATTGACAAGCCATGTTTTGTTTTTTCCCTTTGATAGCAGTGTTGTGTTGCTGTAGTCGCTGTCTCTGTGGTAACATTCATGTTGTGGTGACTGTGTTAACAGTTACTCTAGATGAGAGCAACCGTACGTGGGGGCGCAGCACCCTCTTCAGGCCAGAGGAGTTTGATGACGTGAAGAAGGGAATCAAGAAGAAAGGAAGAACCTGGGGCCCCAGTTCAGTACAGAGTAAAGATAGGCCCAACACTGCTGAGAGGTAGAGAGCGCGTGCACACACACACACACACACACTGAGAAAAACAGACTCATTGCTACTAAAAGGTGGAATGCATACACGCATGCATACACACACAGGCGATTTTATGTTTTCCTGTTGGTAATGTGTGCCATCTGTGTCTGTGTCCCTTTCAGAGTGCGTCCTCTCTCTGACGGCAGTAACCCCTGGTCCACCAGCCTGGTGAAGTCCCAGAAGTCTGTCCCTCTTGCCGCTCTGTTTGCCGATCAAGGTGAGCTGAGAGTGTATTGTGATTTTGTACTAATACACTCAAAGATCTTGTACATACTTTTGTTTTGTATCTCTGAGTAAACATTCTACACTGTTGCTTTGCTTGTCATTGCTTTCTTTTGTAGGCATATTGTCTGAGGTGGAAAATAACAATAGTTTTTCTGTACAAAACCCTAGGTTAAATTGTTTCTGTTAATTTTAAAGGGGATAAGGTTGAATTCCTTTTTTATTTTGGTCAAACGAGATTAGCTCATTTGTTTTTAGGTGGTAGGTTCGCTTACATTATTATTGAGGCTTCTATGGGAATGGGGTACTTGTCTGGGGAAGGGTCCATCATTCATTTGTTTATAGTGTATGACTTTATCACCAGTTTCTAAGCTAACCAATCTGCTTCTGTGTGTGTCCAGCAGGGGCCGGTAAAGACGAGGCGTTCTCCCAGGAATGCCCTGACAGCAGCAGCTCCAAACCAAAGCAACTGAAGTTCCCCAACCAGGTGTACATAGATCTACCTCTCTGGAGGGACGAGCAGCAGCCTCAGAGCCCCGGGGGGCCTTGTGGGCCGGGAGAGGTGGGGGTAGGGGGAGTAGGTCAGGGTGGCACTGGAGAGTGCCCGGAGGACACCTACACCACCACGTCCACCTCCTCCACCTCCACCACCCCCCAGCTCACCCCCACCAACAGCCTGAAGCGGGCGTCAGCTCGCCGCAAGACCGACTCAGTGCTATATGGCTGCGGCTCGCTGCTGGCTTCAGTGGTGCTTGGCTATGACCTTAGGGAGGCACTCAAGAACTCTGCCCCTGGCGAGGAGAACGAGCCCCAGCGAGAAGAGAAAGAGAAGAAGAAGAAGGAGGGCCTGTTTCAGCGTGCTACCCGGTTTCGCCGCAGCACCTCGCCGCCTAGCAGTCGCTCGCGGAAAGATGAGGCACTGTTAAACCACACCTCCAACCAACCTGTCAATCTCATCTCCATGTCAGCCATTATAGAATGCAACTCCACCAAGTGTCTTTTGCAGTCTGAGGCAGAGGGGGCAGAGACTAGCCCTGTGAAGGACAAGCTCGTGGCTGTCAATCATTCAGACCCATCCAGGCCCAGCTCTGCAGTGTCCACAGAAGGCCAGAGTAACAGGACTGCAGCTAAAACACAGAACCAGACCACGATACAAACCCAAAGCCAGGTACCAGAACAGAGCAACCACATTACAGGATCACGCCTACGCAGGAAGAAGTCTGTTGCCAGCCCCAACAGTGAGTAACACAGAGGAACACGAGGGGGGTGGGAGAAGGGAGGAAGCAAGTAAGCATGTTTATGAGGTTTAGAAAATGCTTTAACTCAAAAAATGTCTCTCTCCCTTATCTGTTTCTAGCTAATGGTCCGCCCACTCTGCCTCCTCCAGCCCTCCGTCAGAAGAAGCAGGAGAAAGAGAAGGACAGTGCATCGGAGAAGCCCTCCGGTGGGGAGGCCTGCTCCAGACCACGGCCCCTGTCGCTCCGAGCCAAACACCACACCTGGGCCCTGCTGCGGGGACGCAACAAGAGCTACTCTCTGGGCCACTACTCTGGAGAGAAGAGTGCGCAAAACCTCAACATGGTGCTCTCCTCAGAGGTGGGGGTGGGCTGCTCTCTGCTGGACATGGACACCGAAGGCCAGAAACGAGACTGCACCGTGCCGCTCTGCCGCATTCAGAGCTCCCCGGCACGGCCCTCCGTCTTCGAACTGGAAAAAGAGTTCCTCTCTTAGGACCCTCCAGAGCCTTGAGAATGATCCAAGTTGCTGCTGCTGTGGTCGTAGCTTATCTAGTCTGATCTAGAGTGTTCCAGAATATACAGACAGAATTCTTGGCCTAGAACTCCTGGAGGGTTTAGAACCAAGCTGCCTTTTTTATTTTTTATTTTAAAAGTTCTGTAACATAGTACCCAGCTTTGTCTCAGTCCTAGAACATAGTGAACATAGTCTGGGTTCTAGAGCGTAACCAAGTGTCAGACTTCCAGAAGACAGCTGTGCCACAGGAGTTCTAGAGTCTCAGTTTGAGAACAGTTACGTGTGAGCCGCTCACACACTGCCTCGTCTCATTCTAGAACACAGGCTTGTCTCCATGGTTCTGAAACCGGAACAGAACATTCCAGAGCTGGATCACCAGCTCTCCTATCGGTTATCCCAGGGTGCTGCCACCTTTGTCCCTTCATCCCTCTTGCTGTATCCATCCCTCTCCCTCTGTCACTCGCTCCTTCCCTGTTCTGTCGGTGCAGCTAAACGTTGACCGCTGCTGCAGCTCTCACAACACGATACCCTCACCTTTTTATTTATATATATATTTTTATAGGTAATTTAATATGAAGAGACTTGACCTTACCTTAGCAACCAGTTGGACAGACCTTAATGGACATACATCCCATGTCAATTTCAAAGTCGTGCGCCCACGCTTTGTTTTAGATTTTTGAGCTGAGAATCATGCATGTACCCTTAAAATGTTGAACAAAAAAAATCAATATGCCTTGTTTGTAAATATTTCTTTTTATCCATTATTGATTTAATGCCGGTAATTGTTTTGTATTGCATATATACTGTTTTATGATTGTGTTTAATGTCAGCGATGCTGCAGTACAGTGTGTGTTCTGGGGACAGGTTGCATACTGGCTCATAGTGTGTTTCCTCTTAATGCCCTGAAGGTTGCAGAGCTACAGGTAGAAAAACACTGGAAGTCCTACAAAACAGACCTGGAAGATTTTCACTTAAAAGTTGGACTAAAATTACATTTTGATGACCATTATTCTTGTCTAGAATATGGTCATGTGTTACTAATATGGATGTTTTTTGTTTTTTAAAGAGTATTTATAGCGAAGTATTTTGGTTAATATTTGCATTTCCTACACTTGGCACACTGCGGTGGGGTTGGGGGGGGTCACTTCAGCCATGAATATTCACTTAAGGAAACGTAAGTGATTACATTTGTAATCCCCTTTAACTGATGACAGCTGATTGGCTGAATTGTAAAGACACAGCATAATGTTAGATTTATGACATGAGGCATAGTGTCCGCCCAGTTGAATTCTAACTACACAGCCCGGGAGTGGCCACAGGAGAAAGGAATATGTATTTTGAGGGCTGATTTATTACCTCGAGGGCACGAAATGGTAACCAGACAGACTTTGTGGCCTGGAGTGCTTAAGATACATATTCCCTCGTTATGGTTAATTCATGCCCTAATTTTCATTATTTTATGCACAAAATTTCATAATTCATGCAAAAAAATATATATTATGCGTTGTTTTTTTAAGCTTGTGCTCGATTTATCATACAGTGCGAGTTTCAAACTGATTTCACCGATTTGCCATAATAAGTTGAATATAGGCTACTTGATTGCATTGATGTATTTGGTTTAATTAGCTTTATTTTGTTGAACAAAGATATATTTAGTTGAATCATGTTTTTGTTAAAGGCCCTATATGTAATTTTTCGGCCAAAATTAACATTCTTTTTGCGTTTATGGAGTGAATTCTCCGTAACTAATGAGAACTAATGAGACCAGCCTTGTCTCTCTCTGTTCAGCCGTTCAGTCTCTGTATGAGCAGGACTGTGGAGGTGGCGGGCCGACATTTCGTGGCAAATTTACCGGATGTGATGTTATGCGCGTTCCCGAGCCTGCCTCTCACACACACACACACACACGAGCCAGGAGCACGTGTAAGAGACTGACTGCAGTTCTCCTAATGGCCACTGTCATACACTGTCAGTAAGAGTACCAACTTACATATAGGGCCTTTAAGGTAAAATGGATAGAGATTTGTTAATCAAGTTGTACTTCAGGTAAAAAACTCAGGAGTTGAGTTATCAAGGCGTAACGTACTGAAAACGCTTGCGATGCATGGCAGTTGGGTTAGGTTGATAAACAATTGACAAGGAAATTGAGAATTAATGGGCAATACCATCAATATGCAGACCTGAGGAATGTTCTAGACTATTGTCGATCAATTTATCGGTCAGCTCTCCACCACCTAGTCTCAGAGAAGGGTTGATGCGGCTGCACTGGCTCTATATATTAATTGCGTGTTTTATTTCTATTTGCACACTTGCATGTTCATACCTTGTTACCAGGAAATACATTTCTCCCTACAGGATGGTCACTCCTGGGCTCTGTATATTACAAAGATAACTTGACGATAAAACTTGAAAATTGATGAACATCCATTCTTTTAAAGGACAGGAAAGGGACCAATTATAGAAGATTTGAATTCCCAAAAGGTGTAAATGTACATTTTATTCCTGAGGTGAATATCAATTTGGTATCTTATGATGATTTACAATGTGAATTATCCCACGCCCTGTATTTTATGAGCACTGACTACTATCGTACCAGTTTCAACGCTCTAAAGAAAGGCCTTACTAATCGTGTGACCAATTACAGCCAATCGTTAAAGATGCGGTTTGTAAGCTAATAATAACTGAATATTCTGAATTGTTATCATAAATCAAAGGGGATCAATAAATGCAGCTCTTTGTGTAAATCATAATAAATCAATACTTTACTCTGGTATATTGCATATTGGTATAAAATCTGGGACGGCAGCTTGACGCTTGTCAGTTTGTCTCCCAGAGGAACATGGCCCATCGCATGACTTAATTTTAGCTAGAGGATAACAGCTTCTAAAAATAGCTTCTAACAAGGTTGGTGACTACTTGCTCAAATAAACATTCCACTGTGTTTTACAAACTGCATCAATAATTGTCATGATACCAATTCTAATATGGTGCATTCGGGCTACTAGCTATGGGACCAAATGCAATACTGTCCAGCCAGGCCTTATAGCTGTTGACCTATAGCTATGGGACCAATTCCAACACTACCAAGGCATCTCTATCTATGGGACCAAAACCACTAAATATGACCAGCTGCTAGTGTAGAATTCATATAAAGAAAACTACTCAATATGACAACTTAAGAAACCACCTCCGATGGGCAATGCAGCTCACTTTGCTGAAAGACCCATCACTTCCTGATCAAATGTAAAGACGTCCTGTTAAATGCCTTTAAAACACTGAAGACTTCCTGTGAATGCCACACTGATTCAAATGAACAAAGACAGGGTTTAGTTTTGTCAGACTTAGTTTTGAATACATTTGTTCCAATGAATGGTTATTATCATTACAGTATTGGTTATTTCACGCCTGATTG
>OMLI01001504.1:0-10597 GCA_900302605.1 Rondeletia loricata
GGACTGCATGAGTTTATCCTTGTAAATTAAACTGATTTGGCAAATGAGTTGTCATCAATCAGGAATCAACAGTTTACTCAGGTAACAGTTTACTCACCCAGAGCAGCCAGAAATTCATGGCATCCTGGCAGTCTCCATAGCTGCACACTAATAGACACCTGAATGGGCAGGAGGGAGAAATCCTGTTCTTTCTCTCCTGTCTGGAGTTGGACTAGCACCTGGTGGAGCTGGAGAAGAGAGAGGAAGGAAAAGACAAAGAGGGAAAAGAGGGGAAAGAGGTTAGGATTGAGTAAAATAAGACAATAAACAGATTAATTTGATTGATGATATGATTAGTGGTTGAAATGCATTTGGGTAGTTATTTAGTCCCTTGCTCTCATTAATTCTTTTTTTTCCAATGTACTAAAGTGCACTAAAATAGTGGCAACCACAAATTGTTGTGGAACTAGAAGTACATTTTCCTTTAGTAGCTATGAATCTGACTCTTGACCCCTTTGTGAAGTTTATTTAACCTTTATATAACCAGGCAGGTCACTTAAGAACAAATTCTTATTTACAAGGACGGCCTAAGTTGATTCCTATTCCAGTGAGTATTCAGGGCAACAGAGCCTATACTGGGAAGCAGGGCTAAAAGGGCTTAATATTAGTAGGAATCTCCCCATCCTGCTCTGTGGGGGTTTACATGTGCCCTAGGGCCACACGTGCCTGTTTTGTTTGGGGATTATTTGGCTTGGAACAGAGACACCTGTCAAACTGACATAACTGTTCAGAAAGTGGAAACATGCCTCTGTCACCTCCCTTTCCCCTTCATGATTATGATTGGTTTGTTTTTAAATCAGTTTTATCCTCCTACCACCCTGAAACATTCCTCTGACCTGGAGTAAATCAGGGTTGTAAATCCTTGAACACTCGTAATCTCAAAGATCCCTAATGGCAGGAACTAGCAATGGAAAACTTATAAACAAAAACTTGAAAAGTAACTACTTTTACAGCTACATTGTATGATGAAAGATGCTGGAACAGCATGAAACATCAAAGCAGATCGTGAACATTCATGCAGCTCATATTTCTGAATATGCAGAAAG
Source organism: Rondeletia loricata (assembly GCA_900302605.1). Classification (NCBI taxonomy): domain Eukaryota; kingdom Metazoa; phylum Chordata; class Actinopteri; order Beryciformes; family Rondeletiidae; genus Rondeletia; species Rondeletia loricata. Next base: position 1,086 of record OMLI01001504.1, read on the forward strand.
GTGGTGTCGCAGAACTTTTAGCAGGAAAGAAATGGAGTGCGGTGGATTAGGGTAGAACGGGATGAAGAAGTGCAGGTAGGTCAAGGCACACTTACCATTCCCACCATATTTTTAACAGCCTTCAGACCGGACATTAGGGGCAGGGGAGAGAGAATAGGCTTTTAATTGCATGCACATAGGCCATTCACAAAGGGTAGAAGGGTTCAGATCAGCAAGAAGGAAAACAGCAAGTAATAGTTAGACAACAGTGTCTGATGGGATCACCATACATACTGTATAGTAGATCTCTATGCAGTGATGTGTTAAGGATGTGCATTTCATGTATCAGGTTGAGCATGTTTCATGTTCTGTACGTTGAGACCACTATTTACAGTATGACGCAACAAAAAGCCCTAATCGCCCTAACTGGATATTCTTACAATCTAAGCATGTGATAACCACATGTTACACGTGAACGTGGATGAACCTCAATAGCATAAGATTAATTCTCTGGTGTCACGAGCTAGGGAGCAGGAGAACAGGACTCAGATTGTGGTTGAGACTTTGTACTAAGGACTGCTGGTTCGGCTTCAATGCAGCATTTCAATGCAGATTAAGCTGCAGCTTTAGCTGCCAGTGCGTTACGGTGCATAACGAATCCTGACATAACAAGGTTATCTTATGACATAAGGCTGCAGCTCTCTTCTAGCTTGGACCTCATGGCACAAAGGGCTGTCAAAGAAAGTGGGTGGGACTGCCTTCATAACTCTAAACACTAGAGTGCATCTAGATTGAATAATCCAGAGGTGTGTGAGCAGGGTTGCAGGGGCCTACCCGGTTGATGAGTTGCTCTCCTGCCTCTGAAGCTGTGATGAGTTTGCACAAAGCCTGGAGAGCTGGGGGCGGCAGACCTGAGGGACGGGATCAAAAGAAGCACATAATTATTCATACACATGGCACGTTCATTATACCCCAAACTAAGTAGCATCAAGACTGAACAGGTGATTTCATATGGGGTGATATGAAATCTGGTTAGAAACATGAAGGAACAGCACCGGCTAAACTGTGATAAAATAATATTGATACACAGCAAATGAAAATCACATCTTACATAATCTAGAACACTGAATCAATGAAACGAAACATTAGGCAGATTCTGTATTTGATCTAACTGTGGTACACAGCTTGTCTCCAGTGCATACCCAGTAGTGACTGCAAGGTGGTGCTGCACTGCTGGAGCCTGTCTCCTGGGTCAGCTGTGGGAAAAAAGACAGCAGCAGGGATACCGGTGCCTGCAGAGTCAAGACGGAAGCCAACAGCTGTCAGCAGGGCCTGCCAGCCAGGGACGCCCCCCACCTTGTTCTCCACACTCTGCTGGGACGTGTACATGGAGTTACGCTGGCCGTTCTGGATCCTCTGAAGAGACTTCTCCACCTGCAAGGAGCAGCAAAGGGTATGGGCTATATAACATCATCATTTCTGTGTGTGTCGTGTGTGACGTTATGCAAGTGCTTGTGTGTGTGTATGTCTCACCAGGTGGAGTAAAACTCTCAGGGCATCGCGTGCTCGATCTGGATACTGCAGAATCTCAGCCAAAGCCTGGCCAATCAGAGATGAGGGGCTGTTGAGCTTCACATCATTGCCAATCAGCATGTACCCTGGAAAGACAAAACCACAAAAGGAAACAAGCTCAGTCACTATTAAAATCTACAAGGCCATCTCTTTATCCATTTATCTGGAGGTTGTATGTAGGCATACTAACCATTTTGATAAGTAATAGTTGTAGGATTAATACATGAGTGAATGACAGTCTCGAACCTGCCCAGTTGGAGGGGTGTGAGTACTGCTTGCTGCTCTGGACAGTCTTCATGGCGTCTGCCAGTGCAGCGCTGGCCTTGGTCCCGTTGAGGAGGGCAGTGTAGAAGGCATGGACAAAAACCTTGGAGGCTGCGACAGGGACAGGCCACAAGGACACCAGAACACACTGAGCCCCCGCGGCCAGGAAGGCCCTGGTCAACCCCACTACACCGTCAGCTGTCACCTTGCTGCTGGACTCCTGGTACGACCTGTACCCACACAGAAGCACACGTGCATGATTGGATGAGCAGGCTATTTCATTGTTTAAAACATTTCATTCTGTTTTAAGTAAGCACGATGATTTGTTCTTGTTATTATACAGATTTTGTTATTATACAGATTTTGCATAGGATTGGATTACCAAATCCAAATCCCAATCTGAATGATCAGAATCTCATTTATCTGTTTTGAAAAACCCAATTTTCAGATTGAATCCAATCCGATTACTGAACTCCTATCAGCTAAGTTTTTAAAAACTGGGCCCTGGTCTCTCTTGTTGAGTTTAAAATGATAATAAAATATCTTGTTAAGTGTGCTCTCATTAGGGAGCTGTCTTTGCTTTGTTTAGTCAAGATTTATATAGTTTTGGCCCATGAGCCAACTGGTTTGACATCAGACTACTGCCTTCTGGAGTGCTTATATTGAGAAAAAATACTTTGCTTTCTTTTATGTGATTTTGATTGTATTTTGAAGATTGTTTTATGTTGTCTCTCTGCAACTTTTATGTCTGTCTTGATACTGCTTTCTTGGCTTTTTCTCTTAAAAAAGATTATTGATCTAAATGGGACTATAAAATAAAATAAGAAATTAGGACTTAAATTCGAGTTAAATTCATACCCCTGGCCCAGCCCACTTACCCCAGCACCACCAGTTTGACGGGCAGCCTTAGGTCCAATATATCTGCAGCGGTGAGCAAGAACTCTTGTAGGGGCGGACTGTCACAGATACTCTCCACATCACTGCTGTCATCCTGCATGTGGAGAGACTCTGGGATAGTGTAGCCGCTTCCAAATGAGCCCTTCCTGCCTCGGCCACTGCTGCCTCTCCTCCCACCCCCTGTGCCTCTCCCCACTGTTCCCACTCCTACACTGGAACCTGCCCCACCGGGCACACCCTCTGGGTTGGGTGTGAGCACCAGAGCAGCCAGTTTCCAGGAAATGTGGGTGGCAAAGTGGGCGCACTCAGCCTGGGTGAGGGCGCTCATCACCCTCTCCTTGGTGGCAGAGGAGCCAGCCAGGGGTTGACAGCCCAACAGCTCAGCCACCATCAGGGCCTCCTCCTCAGCAGAAGGCATGGGCCCCCACAGCCAGCGGTCCATCACAGGTGACGGCAGTCGAGGGTTCCCCACCACCGCTGCCATGGAGACGCCGCCACATGGAGCTGGCCCGGCTCGCCGAGAGTGAGCCTAAGGGCACAAAAAAAAGTAGAATGGAATCTATGAGCATAAACTATTTGTTCCGTTTTTATGAGAGTTCCAATAGAAATGGTATTATGGTATTACAACACAGATATTTTTCAGTCATCTGACTAAGAAGCTCAACCTTAGCGCTGGATCCAAGGCCATGGATGGAGGGCACAGCGATGAGGCTGAAACGCTCATACAGGTATTCATTGGAGGAGCTGCCTTTTAACAAGGCGAAGGGGATGAGGTACAGTTCTCCCTCCAGCACCATCACCAGCTGCCTGTGTCTGCCGACAGGCCCACTGGAGTGCATCAGGCCCTGAACAGACAAAAGGCGTTGTATGAAAATACACAAATACACAAGAATATTCAATATAAGTGGTGCTTTCTATTTCTCAAAGTCGCATTCTCTCTCATGCTCTTTACAGTATCTCTCTCAAACATTTACATGCACAAGCAGGCATGGACCCAAACAGGCAGTGCTCACCCCCTCCATAGGTGCGATGAGCAAATCATAAAGCGCCCGGAGTGGAGGCTTGCTGAGGTTGCTGGAACGGCGAGGCAGGGAAGAGCTACCATCTTTGGCAGGGGACATGGTGTTACTGAACAGGCTGGTCATACTCTGGCAACTCCTGCACAAGCACAACACAAAAACAATTCTTTGGTGTCACATAATACAGTAAATCATACTTTTCTGCTGAAGATCTGGCATGTGCAGTTGTAAACCTTGGAAATACAGAGCTTTAGGCAGTTTGCCACCCATGCATCACACACTTACAGTGAGCTCCAAAAGTATTTGGACAATGTCTCCTTGAAGGGGAGAGAACAGATAACAGCCAGTTTTCACAGAGTTTGTCCACTGGGGCAAGCTTTCCCATCTTCAGTAAAAAAAAACGAAGCCAAAACCTGTGAACTCATTATCGACTTCAATAATATGTAATTAGTGGAGAGGTGACAGAAGCTGTAGCGTAGTACAAATACCTTGGAGTCAGTCATTATTAGAATCAAAGCTCTGTGGGCAACTTAAAAAAGGCACAGCAGCACATTTACTCGTCAGGGATGGAATTTCTTCATTATGCGGGTTTCATTTCAAATGTTTCATTCTGCAAAGCGTTTTTAATAAAACTATTCTGTTACTGACTGTACTGAGACAATTCTATTGGATTTATTTTTAATCCAAGGACTACGAATACTTCTGTTAACGCTTTTGTTATGCTGCAAAATAAATAGCCCTGTTAACGCTTTTGTTATGCTGCAAAATAAATAGCCCAAATGAGGGTGTTAAAGTTGTTTTATCTAATCTAATCTAATCTCTACAATTTCCTGTGGCAATTCAGTTCTGGACTGCATTCTGCTTCAAATTACTGTGATATAGTAAAGAAAAAAAGTGTGTACAAAAAAGTGTAAACAAGGATCTTGTGCATCAAACCGTCCTTTAACACCAAACCATCATGCAGCTTGTAATGGGCTTTGCAGAAGTGTTGGTAACGTGATTGACGAGGTCCATATCTAGCATGCTGCATAGTGTTACATCATATATGGCTCCTGGCAAGTTGCAGACTCAGCCACAGTAAATCCTGTCAGCTGTGTGGTCGTGATACTACATTGCAGCAGAAGGGAGTGATTCAACACACTCAATCATAGAGGCTCATCTTTATTTTTCTGACATGCTCACCATCAGTTACACAGAGTAAGAGGCAGATACTGACAAAGGCAGGCCATAATGGATCTCCGTAGTAATGAGCTGTAATTATCTCTTTTTAAACATGCTCCCTATATAATTTTAGTGGAGGAATCACAAAGAGACACTACCACCGTGTTAAAAAAATATGTCAAAATATAAAAATCCACAAGATGGCGACATTGTACTGTGGCAATCTGGAGCTTAGTTGAAGGCGTGTGGGTCTCTTCTCTATTCACCAGCTACTGTCCTGATTCCTGACATGGACTCTACACCCAAAATCAGAGCATCTCTCAGATCATGGAAAAGGAGACTGCGATACTCTTCAATGCATTGCAAATTTGCAGAACTTTGAGTTTCTGAACCAAACAGAAATAAGACAACACCTTGTTCTGGTGCTCTGCGTTAGTAGATATGTTGTATATTTGTGGCATCTCTGCTGTGTGACAGGAGTGACAGCTCCCTGCTCAGACAGAGACACACAACATACTGAGAACTGTGCTAATGGTGGCCAAAGGGTGAGAAGCCTTTGGTGCTGTAGGCACACAGGCCCAAGCTTTATAGGCACACTGCTCTCCATCTGCTCCACCAGCCAGAGTTTCTTCCGGGCCTCAGCCAACAGACATCTATCCCGCCCTCCTGGTAGCCCCAGGCCACTAGCTTCCCTCCAGCCTCTCAACACTCTCTGTCTCTCTCCCAGGCCTTGGCATGGGCCGCCATGGGAACGCAAACAATCGTTTGTTAGCCTGACAGGAGGAATGAGAGAGGAGGCAAGGGATAAGTGAAGAAAAGTGTCAAGTGTAGAGGGAAACGGTGAAAAAAAAGACAAAGAGCAGTAAGGTTGAAGGTGAAGAGTATGTTCACTGGCTGGCTAGTTTGGGCTGAAGTTGAATAACACACTTGTAAGTTAAAGAAGTGTGAATAGAGAGGTGGGGCAAAGGTAGACAAGTTAGCTTCTAATCCACTACTGAGCTTCAACTTTCCATACTGACCCAATTTCTCTAGCTGTGATGTAAATTGCTAGTCAACAAGCTGGTGGTGGCCACTCACAGCTCACTGTCAATGTTTACTGACATCTTCATTGAGGTCCTCAAACAATCCGATTATGCTATCAAGGTGCGTACAAAAGTATTTAATTAGAAAGTAAGGGGACATGAGGTGACTTTGAAGGTGTCATTATTACCTTGCAGCTCCCCGATGTAGATTAGATCTCAGTGTTAAAAATAGGGCAATCAACAATAATACCAAACAAAGACATAGCACACAAGGAACCACAGATAATATCTTTTAACATGGAGTATATTTTTCTCATACCTATTTTTGGTTTAAGTGTCATTGTTGAATTAGTCTGTAACAATTTTCTCCTTTAATGGAATAACTCAATTCTCTTAATTATGGGTAATGGTAAGAATATTGCCTCCTTCCTACCCTTAATAGCCTACATCTCACATAGCAAAGGGGCTGCTGAAATGTGAATGAGGAGAAAAATGATAAGGGAAAGTGAAAGAGAGCCCTTGAAAAGCACATTCTGTATTTTAATATCAAACCCCAAGATGTATGACTTGAAATGACAATGAGCTATTCTCCATTTCCCCTTGCTTTAGCATTGTGATAGATGATAGGCTCCTAAGCATGAGGAGCTTTTTCAGAGTTTTTTGAGGACCAAAAGAATGAGTGGATTATAACCGGCAGCCCATTAAAGAGGCTTAATGAGTACCGAGACTCAATTAAAGCTGGAATTACAGATCATCAAAGAGCAGCTCAACTGTGGACGAGGAAATATGACCCAGACACACACGTGCACACACATATGCACACACACAGTATACATTACCAATCAGCACAATGTAAATACATACTTTGCATAGTATCATTAAGTGATACCTGCCGATGGCACTGGCAGACTCACTCAAATCTAGTCATAAATCTGCACTGCAAATACAGACACTCATATTGGCAAACATCTAAACACCATCCCCCCATCCCAGTGTCTGTCTGACATGCAGACACACACACACACACACACACACACACACACACACACACACACACACACACACACACACAGCGGTTGATACGGGCTTTAACAGCTTGGCTCTACTCAGTCTATTTAATAAGGAGGATTCACATGCTGCCTCTGCACTGGCTAAACAATGGAGAAAAGACTCTTTTTACAGATGATCTACAATGCCCACAAATCTCCTTACCCCAGCAGATATTTTAATCTTTACTGTGGAAACGTGGGGCAAAGTAGTGCAGGGACACACAGGTGTCTCCTACCTGTTGAAAAGGTTGTTTCTGGACACCATGCGCAGGAAACCTGTGGGATCAGTGACTGAGTTGAGCTTGTTGTTGAGCTCCTCAAATTGTTGGTCCAAAAAATCTCCTGCCTCACTCTCCGTCTCACTGCTGGAACACCCTCTGAAAGTGAGAGAGAGAGAGAGAGAGAGAGAGAGAGAGAGAGAGAGAGACATAGAAAGGGTGGCAGGAAAATAAAGCTTCAATAAAATGGACAATACACGGGCTTACATTGTTCTTGTGCAGATAAATCAACTGCACACACTCTCTTACCCATACTACACTCTGTTCAACCTATACACACTTGGCCTAATTTCCCAGGCTTGGTCGAAGATCCTGATGTAAGCAGAGTTAAATCCTTTCATTATAATGCTGGCGATCACTACCTCACCACCACTTAATCTACACTCCTCCATCTCTCCCTTCATCCCTGCCCCCTCTCCTCTGATACACCCATATCGCATAACTCTTGTGTCAGCTTCCTGCTCTCAGTAGCAGAGTGTGAACTTGGCACCATGGGAACTCTCATCTAACCCCCCCCCCAAATCCTTGCAGTATCTGTCTCTGAGATTCGTCCTCCTGGGGTCCCTCTGTCCATACAGCCAAGACCCTTGTGGATTGGAGAGATATTTTAAGCAGAATACAATGCAGTATAAGGAGATGGCAGCACAGAGATTCCATTTGTGAATACATATAGTCCTACGATCACAAAGGCTGCATCCTTCCTCTCTCCATATCCTCCTTTCTTTCACACACATATGCTCTCCCCATTCTTCTCCCTCCCATTCACTCCATTTTCTTTCTCCACTCATTTCTGAGTGCTCCCTCCCCTCTCTCTCCACTGGGGAGAATGAATGGGCCGGTAAGTGGTGCCATATTGTGCCCATCCAGGCGCGGTGGTGTGTGTGCTGCTTCCCATTGGAGCAGTAAATGAGCTGGTAATGGGGCAGGAGGACCAGGCTGCTGGGGTGGTGGAGGCTGGCACTGGGCGGACCAGCTGGGCACCATGGATCATACACCAACTAGAGAAACGGGGCTAACTTCAAACAGCATAGACCAATGGATGTCAATGGGAGATTTCCACTGTCAATATCTCTCTCCCCTTTTTGCATCTCCTCCTGCAGACTCCCTCTGGCTGTATTCCCTGTTGTCTGTTGAGTCTCTATCCACCACCCTCCGCTCCTTTGACTTTTACCCCATCGCTTTCACCACAGTGTCGCAACCTTTTTCCTTTCCTTTCTTATACTCTCAGTAAACCCCTTTCTCTCTTCCTTTGCTTGTCAGGCTCACTGTTTGTTAGGCACGTTCAACAGTCTGGGCATCCAAAGGGCCATTAGTCCGTCTCATTTGTTGAGAGTGAAGTAGTTTAGGAAGGTAGCTAGTGGAGGCCTGTCATCACAGGGTGCAGTGGGGCAGAATAATACCACTCCACACACACACTTTCTGCATGATAAAATAACCTTTCTTAAGCTAACTCTGGGGGTAAAAGTGTCAAGCTTTGGTTAAAGTGGTAATCCGTGGTTTTGTTAAATTTGGCGACAAGTGCTCATTGCTGTGGTGTTTTTGCACTGCACTTCCAGAGATCACTTGACAATCAATCAAAAAGTATCCAGTACTGTGATGTCTTTTTCCTTGGATTTTATATTGATGAAGTTTGAGTTTCTGTAGGTGGCGCTCTATTCTTTGTCTGTTTGTCTGCCATAGTGCCTATCGCTGCTCATGCTAATTACTGAGTTCTTCTTCTATTGATTGAAGAAGGAATAAAAGTCTTATCAGACTCTGCAGGGAGGGCACTGGGAGCTGTTCTTAATAAGGTTAAGCTATGTAGGGACCTTGGCTATAAAACCTATACACAGTTGTATCAGTCTTGTGTTTGTCCTATTTTAGATTATGGTGCAGGGGTCTGGGGTTATTGTAAGCAAACAAAATGTGACGTAGTTCAGAATAGAGCTATGCGCTGTTTTCTGGGTGTGCATAAACTGGCCCCAAAACTTGCAGTATGTGGTGATATGGGATGGGAGCCTTATGATGTGCGGCATAAGGGTGATAGGTTGCGACTGTGGAATAGATTAATCAATATGCCCGACAACAGACTTACTAAACACATTTTCCTTTGGGATTTAAATAAAAAGCATTTTTGGGCAAGGGAGCTTGCAAAAATATTTGAAATGGCAGGTCTTCAATATATATTTAGAAACAAATTATCTTGTAGTGTTAGTCAAATTAAAACAATACTATTTGAAAATTATAAACAGAAATGGTCAGAAGAAGTTTTGTGTAAACCAAAATTGAGAA
>OMLI01001538.1:8811-20682 GCA_900302605.1 Rondeletia loricata
GCTCTGAGAATGGTCTTTGTATGCAAAAGCCAAATGGCAAACACACACAGACAGAGACACACACACACACACACACACACACACACATAGACATGTCTCTAACATGTGCTTGGTTCCCCTCCAGGGCCAGAGAGCAGAGAAAGGCCAGGGGTCCTGAGAGCCCACCGCCAGGCCCCACACACAGCCCCCTCAGCCTTTGAGCAAACTCTATACCCTTACCTACTTCCATCTCCCCCTTTTCTTCTTTGTTTCTCCTCCTCCTCCCCACCAACTCCTTCCTTTTCCATCATCCCCTTTTCTTTTTTCCGTCCCCCCTCACTCCTCCTCCCCCCTGTCCCATCTCTCCTCTTCTCCCTCTTTCTCTCTCACCCTCTCTCCCCTCTTCTCCCAAGAGGGGTCGACTCTTCCCAGACAGACTGAGGACAGGATAAGTGTCCATCATGGCAGCTCAGACAGACAGACCGCTGGGTGGAGCCCAGGGACCTGGCTCTTACCACAGCACCACTGATCCTCCTCCACAGTCCCACTGGGAGGCCATCACATTAACCTCATGGCATCTTTGCACTCTTCATGGGTATGTTTCTTTGCAAGAGCAAGTCAACGAGGCGAATGAGAGAAAGTGAAGAAGCGCCTGAAGACGACATCCTGCCTTTTATGGTGGAGATTGGATGTGGAGAAAGGCTCCTGTGATGAACGACTGGCTCAAGATAAAGGCTACCTTGACATGCAGAATCTATACAAAACCTGTTGCGTTTTGTATCTAAACATCTAAGAATAAGAAAACATAAACCAAATATCACTTCCATGTTGCATTTGCATGCAAGTTTTTTTTTCGCTTACTCCTCCTCTCCATCGTCCTGAAGACCAGTTGTGGCAAATCATTTTGCAGTCAATATATGACATTACTACCAACCAATTTGACTCACAGGCTTACAAACCTGTTAATCAGTCACCCGATCAAAGGGGGAGGAACTACACTTGAATGTATGAGGGACATTGTCAGATAAGGGTTGGGGTCTGAATAACGATGTCTTAATTTGTTACATGGACTTTGTATGGAGTCATTCTCAGAGGCAGCACTTTGCTAGCCTGATGTGGTGTGTCCGTGTTTGTTGAATTCAATGCATGTGTTTGAGCTATGAGCTCCTGCATGCTTGCCAAACTGCTTTAGTGTTGTTTCTTTTGTATTTCTATGTGTAGTTGTGTCTCACTTTGTCCTCATCAACTTATCCTTGCCCTGTGTAATGTGAACTGTGTAAGGACAAATGACTTCTTATTTTGGGTGCTTTTTTAAAAACGTTATTTACTAATTATTTATTTAATTGGCTCAAGAGTGGTTTAGCTTGAGACTGGTTTCCCCCCCCCTGTGTGGTAAAATGTGACATGTTCCAATGGTTAACTGTCTCTGTTAGTTTGTTCTTTGCGTGAACCTCTAAATCCTAGATGTGGTTTTGAGGAGAGTGTCACATACCATTGCCTTGACTTCTTCTTGACTCCGAGAGGTCTCTATGCTTGCTCTGTACAGGACATGGGTCCTATACTTGCCCCTATACAGGGCATTGGTCCCCATATTAGCCCATATGGGCAATTAGATCCATATTTTGGACTATTACATATTCCTGTATATAAACTGACGAGGTAAGGGGATATGATTACCCTGAATCTTTTTCATAAGAGGACTGTATTTAAGATTATAAATTATTTTACTCCCATAATGAGAACTTAAGACAGAGACCTGGGTACACAGGACGGCTGTATTGCTTGTAAATAATGTAGATATTACGAACGGAGTAATGTGCATGAGATTTAAGACAAAGAAACAGCAAAAAGAACATGTTAGTGGCTATGGACGGTGAGAGGATTTTAACTACTTCACTTTAAGAGTATCCAGTATAAGTGTTACTGAAAAGAACATTTTGTTAAAGCATGCAACAGAAAAATCTAACGTTAGAAATATAAGTGGGAAAACAAAGTTAGCTGAAACAATTATCTTTCAAACAAAACATTTACACTTTGTGCTTTTGTCTCTTGGCTAGCAAGAATGAAACCCTTTTTGCCAGTGGTGCCAATTATTATGAATGCTATTTTGCCTACATGTTATGTTGGGAAAACCAACACCCAAAAGATATCAGTAAGATCCACAGAGGCAACACACACACCATAAACAGTATAGAAGATCTAGTAATAGCTCAACCATAGACCTCCTAAATCTTTTGAAGTTTGTCTAATGCAGGCTTATATGGATGATGATGATGACTATGATGATGATGATGATGATGATGATGGTGGTGATGATGATGATGATGATGATGATGATCATCATTTTAATGTGAATGCAATGACGGATGACCCAAAAAGGGATGAGGGCGCTACATTCTTTACAATGTGGTTGTGCTTCAGCAACATACTAGCTTTTATCAAGACCATTATCACAGCTGCAGTGAATTCAGCCTGGCCTCCAGCCAAAGCTTTCCATTTTAAAACAATGTCTCCTCCCCACTTTTTACATATTGTTTAATTACTTCTCCTTTCTCCTCATGTCACTGCCATTGTATGACCTGTACTTTAGAATTCTAGACAGCTCTGTTTAGAAAGTGCCTGCTCACTAACAGAAAAGTGCAAGCTAATATCAGGAACCATCTATTGTATGTCCTCCAAAAGGTTACCAGGTACCTGTTTATTTTCCTAAATTGTGTGTTAAAAATTTACTCAAGGGAAGTGTTAAACCTGATGATCCAAGTCTAATTTAGAACCTCTAATTTGTCGGTGGTATGAATGAATGCTTATGGCCTGATGATGCTACGTGTTGCTTTATGACAGAAAGCAGTAATTACAGTATCACGTTTTGCCCAATACCTGTGTGTGCATTTTGCAGTATTAGTACAAGAAAACTTCTGTGTATGATAGCCACGGTCTCAAGAGTCTATTCAAAGATCATTGTTGGAAGGAAGGTGTGTTTTCTTGCATGGACTTGTTACTTTGTCTGTCTTGCTTCAAAAATGTTCTTCCAACATTTTCCAAAAGAAAAAAAAAACTCATACCCTCTCTTTTTCTTTGTCTTTCTCTCACTTTCACTCACTCACACACAAACACACAAACACACATGCAAAGTCAAACACAAATGTACACAGCAAACATGTTCACTCACACAAAAACGCCACACTCTCTCTGTGCTTATGTCTTTGGGAACAGTTAAATCTCTCCCTTAGATTTTACTCAGGGTTGAAGAACAGGGAGATGGTGTGTGGAGTGTGTAATGATCCACTAACACATCGGGTTATACAACTACTGGTGTGTGTACCTTTGTGTATGCCTATGTATTTGTGCATATATGTGTGTTAAGGATACTCCAATTGATCATACACCAATCAGTATCTGGAAATATTCACTCTAAAAATGACATCTCTGATTGGCCTACTCTGATATTCCAATCTGATTTTGTGAAGAAGAAAATGTGATCTGTATGCTTTATCCGTTAGCCACCAACCAAGCTGTGTTGCATTCCTTCTTCTACAGAGAAAAAGCTCAAAATTCCTTATTTTATATCACTTTACTCACATATCAATTCAAAGCAAGTAATAAGTGCTTCTTCTATTCATACAACATCTGCCCAGAAAAAAACAGTCTGTTAAGGTTAATAAACGCACAAGATTTTTTATTACAAAGAATTCTTAAAACCACTGCAAAAATAAGTATCAGATATGTATCGCCTGATTTTCTTATTTTTAAAAAGTCTGACAAGATAGTAAGTTCAAAGAATCACAATTGGAGCGTCTCTATTATGTGTGTTTCCCATGTTTCTGAATTTTGACCATACCGAGAGACAGCTGTGGTCTTGTTCAGGACAGTGCTGTCAGAGCATTCATGCTGCTGGTATGTCTCCATCACTTTATCCTCCTCTTATAACTGCCCCTCCTCTCACATCACCACCACTAATGTCACAAAGAAACGTGGACACTGGTCTAAACACTTTTACACGTTGTACAGACACACAAATACACACCAACATGCAAATGCTCATGCACACACACACACACACATATAGAAAATCCATCAATATGTTCATGCTTTTCAGAGAGGATGGTGACTAGAAAGAATATGTAGAGTAGAAAAAGTAACAAAAGATATTGCCATAGTAGACAGCTGGTAGACATGCGCAGACATGACCTCTGTCCCCAGACGTCAATCTAGAAATGAATGCTATAACCCTTCAGGCCTTGTTTTAAGAGAGCATGGCCAAACACCACATTGCATGCTAGAATGGTAGACCCTAAATGGCTAGAACTCTCCTTACCTTCCTCTTCTTTCACCCCGCCTTCCCTCTCTTATTTCCTGCTGTGTTCCCACCTTGCCTGCTGTTGTGTTTTCCATGTCTATCTCAGTCTCTCCATCCCTCTTTTTTGTAGCCTAGTTTTTACTTTTTTCTTTTTACAATTGAGCATGCACAAGCATCACTAAATTGATGATGTTTTTAAAAGAATATTTTGTTGCTGAGGCCATGCAAAGTGTTTTGAATTGCCCTTATATGTGGAAAATGTCTTCTGAATGCTTTACATAATTTCTGCTGTAAAATGAAATCAGAATAAAAAGAAAATTTGCACTTTAACTTTTTTGTCTGATACTGATCTCTTCTAAAACAAGACTGTGTGCAAAGCCACGGAACAGCCGGGCACCTATGTAGCTTGGAGGGGAATGTGTATTTGTGAGTTTGCATGGATAACTGTTGCTGTGTTTGGTTTGGCAACAACAAACAGGCGTTTTTACGTGTACCCAACCATGCGGTAGTAGAGAGGCACACCGTTTAGAAGGTATTAGCGTGTTTGTGAAAAAAACTTGATCTGGATGTGCAAAGCAAAATGCAGCTCGCCAAGCTCGCCACTTTCAGGACTGTTCACCGTAAGTTTTGATTCTGTGTTTACACGCCACTGCGCATGCTCACGGACTTAGAGACCCAGTCTGTGAGCATGCGCAGTTCAACAATCGAGCATGCGCAGTTCAACAATGACCGGACAGACAGACAGACAGACGGACGGACAGACAGACAGACTCGAACAGATCATAGGTATAGAGCCGCGCATCTTGCGATGCCCGGCTTAAAAGAAGCAGTAGTAGATGCATCAGAGCTTGTCTGACCTAAGATAAGCCTACATGTTATCCAGTGGCATGCACAGACTCTGATAGGTGCAGCTCTAAAAGGGCACTTCCCCAGAGGGGTCTCGGGGCATGATGCTCCCCCGGGAAGAAGTTTTGAATCTGCTTTTTAACACGTATTTCTGGTGTGTTGTGTACAGTGGCATGTACATACCATTTCAAGCACTCATTTGGTATTAATATTTGTGGATGCAAATTTCCACTTTCATCCATAAATTCCACTGTTCTATCAATAAAAGTAAATGTACAACCTTTTCGGATCTGCAGAATTACAGGTGAACCTGCCATGTTGAGGCTACTAAAAGTGAAGAAGCATTTTAGTGATCGTTTGGCATGCTATTTTAAAAATATGGCCTATTCAGACCAAAAGTAATCATAATGGAACCGGTGTGAATGTGTATGAATGAATAATGGTTTCTGTAAAGCGCTTTGAGTACCTTGAAAGGTGCTATAAAAATCCAATCCATTATTATTATTATTATTATAATGGTGTGAAAATTAGACAATGCAGTGTGGCATCGGTCACAATTTTGGCAGTTTTTTAATCCAATGGAGCTCTAAAAAAATTTCTGCACGTTGGATAATAGAAGTCTCATTTTATTTATTGGCTATTATCCTACAAAGTAATGGCTAGTGCTCAGTACATGCATCTAAAAATCATATTACATGTATTTGCGGTGCTTTGACAGGGGACTATTGATATAATGTTGTGGCAGTATTGTTGTGTTTGTAGTTTTATTGGTTGCTGAGAAGAGTTTTGCCCCAGATTAACTTGTATATATTGGAAATACTGCGGTATGAATGACCTTCTGACAGATTATATGCCCTTATTGGTTTATGGCTCCTCAGGTGATCAAAGTTTGCAGCAATGCCCCCTTACAAATTCTACAAAGTCAGTTGTTCTCTTTACTTTACCGTTTACCTGATGTCTGAAAAAAGTATTCCAATTTCTAGTCTTCGTTAATCATTTTTCAAAAAATAGTGCGCATTTACTTTCCATTCCAACACGGTAATTATGGTAATTTAGTTACCGGAAATGCCGTAATAAGGACGTGGTTTGTTCCGGCGAAAAGTGGGGCTTGCACCCTGAAGACAGACGATTTTAGTACGGAATTTATTGTGTTTTAATTAACAAAATAACAAAAAATTTAACATCAGAGGACCTAATTTGATTATACAATGAGAGTTTTGCCGTTTTCTGCCGAAGACGTGTTATTGTAACGTTTGCGCTTGCATCGACTGAAGAAACAATGCAGGCCTAGCTAGCAGCTAACATTAGCTAGCGGAAGCTAATCGGATGGTCCACTAGACTGCAGTGGGATTTAAACCCATTATATAATATTTTTTCGACGCAATAGCAAGATACAATCCGGTATGTTACAACTGTCTCTTTATTTCTTATTTGGTTGTAAACAATAATCGCAATGTAACCTTACTTTGATGTTTTAGAGAGCTAACGGTATGAGATAAGTATCTAACGCTAGCCATGTTTTAGCTAGTTTAATACATCCATGGTTAGCATGTTAGCATTGGTGAGTTACCTTGTTGGCTCGATAGGAAGCCTGTCTGTCAGTAGTTATGGATGTCGATGGGCAACAAAATTTGAGTTAACGTATACTCAGTGTTTTCTGGCAGTAATATGTTCCTATTTGGTAACAGTAGCGATATAACCTCGATGGCACTGCGGCCCATCAGAGTTGCCCTTAAGGTACACAGCCTTAGTGTGTTCTATTGCTGCGCAGCCGGTGCCATAGATTCACTTTCTGTACTCATCAATGCAAACTCTAGCTCAGACGTTTCCATATTCGTAAACCCGGGGCCCAAATTAAGAGTTTTGTCTCACCCTTGTTTGCACAGACCCATCATATACAGGCCCACAGTCCATTTTAGATCCCAACTCGGAATTTATGAAACGATGTTGCGTTGTGGTCGGGGTTGTTTATGTGGTCCTTGCAATGAGTTGGCATGATGTCCCATATGAATGTTGACTGGATGTGGTTTGTTTATTATGTTTTCAAGATGAAGTGTGGTTTAGATACACTTCCTATCAAAAATTTTTTGTATCCTTCTCAATCTCTTTTCAGCTATGAGCTCCCAGCTGCAGGTCTTCTCTCCTCCCTCTATCTCCTCCAGTGCCTTTTGCCGCGTCAAGAAGCTGAAGGTGGAGAACAATGTTTGGGACGTGTCCACCACTGAAGCTTACAGCTCTATAGCAGGCCAGTCAGCATACACCTTTACCCCAGCTATGGCCGTGCCACCCTTTGCACCGTCCCTGGTCTTCCCTCCTGCTGCGCCTGGCTCCAGGGGCCAAGTGGTGGTGCGGGCAGCTGACAGCACAGGCAGTCTTCCCCGCGGCTCCAGTCGGCGCATCACAGAGCAGGCGACATCCTCCTCATATGTCCACGCCGAGACGTCCTCTGACACAAGGGGGCACAGGCATGGGCAGAAGAGAAAGATTGAGGAGGCCAATGAAGGCAGTGGGAGTGGATGTGGCAGTGTCCAGATATTAGAGGAGCTCTCAGCTCCCGCAGCTGCTTACTCCACCCGTACAGGTGCCGGGGGAGGAGGGGGCACAGGCCAGTCCATTCCCCACTCAGCCCCCACCACCAAGAGCAGCAGCTCCAATGGCGAGGGGGATTATCAGCTTGTGCAGCATGAGATCCTCTGCTCTGTCTCCTGCAGTTATGAAGTGCTGGAGTTCCTGGGCAGGGGCACCTTCGGACAAGTGGCCAAGTGCTGGAAAAGGGGCACCAATGAGATTGTGGCCATCAAGATCCTCAAGAACCATCCTTCATATGCTCGTCAGGGCCAAATTGAGGTAGCCAGATGCCAATTTGTTCATTAAATTTTTGTGTACCTCCAGCTTAGATATGCAACTTTACCTATTTTTAATTGACCCTCAAATATCACTGCATTACTATGCACTTCTGTGCACTTGCATAGTCTTGACATGAAACGTGAATGAGCTATTTGGTGTTTATTAGAGCTGGGCGATAAAACAATATCAATAATTATCACAATAACATTTGCCACAATAAAGATGATATATGTTTGGGATTTATTTTCGATAAAATAATTTTCGGCGTCTGTTTTTCTCAATCTACACAGAAACTTGGAATACAAACAGCCAATCACCCAACAAAAATAGGCTTGGGGCACAGACATACAAGACCAACAGCCAATTGCACAGTAGAAATAGCCTGAGGCGCAGACAAACTTAACACCAACAGCCAATCAGACGGCATAAATAAGCTTGCACATTGTTGAGGTACACACCCTCTCACAACAGGACACAGAGTGACCACGCTTGTTGAGTTACCGGAGAGAATAATACAAGAAGTGGAGCTAGATTAGATTAGCAAGACGTAAAAATGAGCAGACCGGAGAAGAAAAGCAACTGTGATAGCGACCATAAAGATGGAGTAGCGTCACACAACTTCTATCGTGGAAATTGTTTGGCTATCAGGTCTGATAAACCACAGAGCAAAACTCGATGCAAATTATGCTGATGGCCTGCGTTAATCACGACGGGGAACCCCGCAAACCTCTTCCGTCAAATGAAAAGCTACCGTCCCACACAGCACACACAAAGTCTGAGTAGCTGTCATGCTAGCCTCAGTCGTCCGACTAGCCAACCTTTTGGCGGCCCTTCGACTGCCAGCAATGCTGGAGCTCAACCTAAGCAATGCTTAAGAGAAACAGAAAATTGTCATTGTATCTGTGCAAACAGCTAGTTTAAGAGCAATCAAGTAGTTTAAGAGCGACAAAATGTTGATTTTTAATTGGTTTATTTATTACCTCCGCCGAGGTTGTTATCACCCCTGTTGGTTAGATTGTCTGTCTGTCAGCGGGATATCTCAAAAACGTATGAATGGATTTCCATTAAATTTGGTGGACAGATCGGCCTTGGGCCAAGGAACAATAGATTGGTGGTGATCCGGATCTGGGGTTTATGCCATTAGACGATTATTGTTTTTTTAGCCATAACTACTGTATGAAACTAACAGGGATAGGGACATGATTCCAAATCGTATGTGGATGTTTGCAGTGTTAAGAAATGAACTTCGCTTAAAATATAAGTGATAGGAATGATATCTTTGGGTGTAAGAATAAGTTGTTCAGCTGTTGGCGGTTTTCACTCTCTTCTAGTTTATTTTGTCTTCAGTATTCTACCCCAACAAACATGAGAGAGATGTTTGAAACCTAGGCATTTAGATGTGACAGGAGTCACACTGTAGCAGTTAATTTCCTCCCTTTGTTTTACTTACATGGTTATTTTTGTTGACTAATATGCCTATATGTTATTTTAACCAGTTGGCTCTGATAATATATCATTTTAAACTGTAATGAACTTTATGGTTTCTTCAGGGTTTACTGCTAAGCAGAATAATCTTCAAATTTTAAGTGGAGCATTATTAAATGTATATTGTGATTATTATCAATATCGATCAATATGAAAAAACATTGTGATAATATCTTTGGCCATATCGCCCATCCCTAGTGTTTATGGACAAGTAACATGGAGTTCTTCCTTTCCCATCCATAGGTGGGTATCCTGAACCGTCTGAGTGCAGAGAACGCGGACGAGTACAACTTTGTACGTTCATATGAGTGCTTCCAACACAAGGGTCACACCTGCTTGGTGTTTGAGATGCTGGAGCAGAACCTTTATGACTTTCTCAAGCACAGCAAGTTCAGCCCGCTTCCCCTCCGGCACATCAGACCCATCCTACAACAGGTTGGCATATGTTGCTGTCATTTGGAAAGACATTCATAAAAATATCTTTTTTTTCTCCAAGCCTTGTTAATTATTAATACATTTAAATCTTGACATATTCATCATATTTATTACACTTCATTTTTTTGTTAATACATCAGATAAACACTTCCCTTTTTATTTTTACAGCCAGATTAATATTGGTGTGTTTGTATCTAGGTGGCCACGGCTCTGATGAAGTTGAAGAGCCTGGGTCTGATCCATGCAGACCTGAAGCCTGAGAATATCATGCTGGTGGACCCCCTCAGACAGCCCTACAAGGTGAAGGTCATTGACTTTGGCTCAGCTAGCCATGTCTCCAAGGCTGTCTGCTCAACCTACTTGCAGTCCCGCTACTACAGGTTGGTGGCCATCAGTGCAGCTGTGTTTTGATTGTCTTGACAATGCCATATTCTGCCTTTCCTTGTAATCTTATAAGGATCAATGGTGACTAATACTAAGTCAGGTATTTTGACAGTACTCTGTAGATGAGTACCATTACTTCAGTACAATTGCTTAATCTTCCCATTTACTGCCTCAGGGCTCCAGAGATCATCTTGGGGCTGCCATTCTGTGAGGCCATTGACATGTGGTCGTTAGGCTGTGTGATCGCTGAGCTGTTTCTTGGTTGGCCTCTCTACCCTGGGGCCTCTGAGTATGACCAGGTCAGTACCATACCCAAAGTCAATGTTTACCAGACCTCCATTATCTGTAAATGAGAAAACTGAACTCCTTGCTTAAATGGCTGGTTAAATTGTAGTCCATGTGAAGATAGAAAAAGTGGATATCCGCACACTGGAGTACAGCTCCCAATATTGATTGACTACACAAGTATAAAAAGCAATGTTTCAACCCAAACACGGGGTATTTATAAAAAGTATTTCTACTTTTTATACTTGTGTAGTCAATCAATATTGGGAGCTGTATTCCAGTGTGCGGATATCCACTTTTTCTATCTTCACATGTACAATTATCCGGCACCTGGTCAAAAAACAGGTTGGATGTGCACACAACTACTCTACTGAACTGTAAATTGTAGTCCATGTCATACAATAGTTGCTAGTGGTTAGTAGTTGATAAAGGTAGGGGCTATGTAAAAGTGTTGCAGAAGAATGAGCACAATCACAAACTCTAGAGTATTGCACGGGCCCGTTGAATTCTAGTCATACCCATGTCAATTACTGTTTTGTCTCACTCTGACTCCTAAACTAAAAACTTCTTGTGTCCAGATCCGCTACATTTCTCAGACCCAAGGCCTGCCAGCGGAGTACCTACTGAGTGCCGGCACCAAGACCAGCCGCTTCTTCAATCGAGGCCCAGACTCTAGCTACCCACTCTGGAGGCTCAAGGTTGATAAAACCGCACACATAATCCTACTGAATATCTGTTTATTAAGTAGGCTGTAAGGGAGTATTAGGGACATCAGAAAATAGCGGAAGTCCAGGGCTTGACATTAAGGCTTGTCCGATTGTCTGGGACAAGTAAAAAAAATGGTAGGACAAGCATAATACAGCTTTAACTTGCCCGAACGGACAAGTAAAAAAAAAAAGAAATTCCCCCAAACTAATAGTAACGTTATTCCATCTGATCAGAAAGTGCCTGTCTCGCAGTGTAGCACTGGAAACTCTCAATCTCTGTATTACGTCAATATCACGGCTGCAGTGATTGGTAGAAAGGTTTGAACGGCGCGCGGCGTTCCAAATTGTTGTGAATCACTGACGCTCGCGGACTGACTGACTCACTGACTTACTGGATATCGAGGAGAGCGCAGAGTCACCCTGAAGAGACTATGTTCCTTCAGGCTCCGAAAGCTAACCAATCCCCATGGAAGCGTCCTAGGCTCCTGAACTTGCGGCTCCCTCCGGCATACAGAAGAAGGGAGAGAAGAAGAGTCGATGCTGCTCAACCTGCCGCAATTCGCCTGACATTGCAGACATACATTTTGGGACGAGAGTTGGAAAAAA
>OMLI01001554.1:0-10574 GCA_900302605.1 Rondeletia loricata
ACTTGACCTCATTAGATTGTTCATGGTCTTCTTCGGTAGGTTTTATCTTAGTAACGTTAGTCAGTAAAGAAGTGAATTACTTCCTTCTACGCAAGCTTGAGAGTAAAGTCACAACACTTAACACTCATGACGACAACATACATTTCGGTGGACGAGCCAGATGGGCGGAACCAGAATGCTCATTGGACAGCTGCGCCCGACGGAAATCTCCTTCCATTTGCCATTGGTAAAGCAACACGTCAATCACGTCGGTTACACAAGGAATACAATTCAAAAGAGACGGTTTAATGAAGTTCTACTTAATTAAATAAGTACTACCACAGCCGTTATTTTACACACTTAATCACTCAATCATAATTTGTTTTGAAACAACAAATACTTACAAGTGAGACAATCATTTCCGGGTCGCAGAAGCT
The DNA here is from genome assembly GCA_900302605.1 of Rondeletia loricata. Classification (NCBI taxonomy): domain Eukaryota; kingdom Metazoa; phylum Chordata; class Actinopteri; order Beryciformes; family Rondeletiidae; genus Rondeletia; species Rondeletia loricata. The sequence continues at coordinate 417 of OMLI01001554.1, forward strand.
TTTAACATCTTCCGGTGTGACTTGCGCGAGGAGGAAGAAGAAGAAGAAGAAGACGTTTTGAAAGATGGCGGCTCACACAGAGAAAAACGTTAAAGCAGGGAAACCTGGAGGAAAGGAGTCTCAACCTCTGATAATCGCCAAAACTCCGGCAGAGGAGCAACGTCTAAAGTTGGAAAGGTTGATGCGTAACCCGGAAAAACTCGCTAATATCCCCGACCGACCGAAAGAGTGGAACCCGCGGGCTCCCCCGGAGTTCGTGCGGGATGTCATGGGCTCCAGCGCCGGCGCCGGCAGCGGGGAGTTCCATGTTTACAGGCACCTTCGGCGCAGAGAGTACCAGAGGCAGGACTTCTTGGACAAGATATCAGAGAAGCAAAATAAGGACCTGGAATATCTGGACAAGGTGGAGCAGAACAAGCTGGCGGCCGAGGAGAGAACTGCGAAGCGCAGAAAGAAGAGGGAAAAGCTAAAACAGAAAATGCTCATGGCCAAGAAAGCAAAAGAAGACGACAAGAAAGAAGACTCCGACAAGAGCTCGGCCAGCAGTCAAGATGAGGACCAGGAAAGAGAAGCGGATGATGATGCTGAGGCACCGAGCTTCATCATGGGGAAGAAATGACCATTCTGCCCCCTGCAGTGTGATGGACACAGACTGCCAGGGCTGTTTTCTGGTTTTCAGACTCCTTGGACCAAGGCTTGGTGGTGAAGTTGTGATTTGGGTGATTTTTCACGCAGGGGTTTGGTAGATTGAAGTCACCAAAATCACATAACATTCACATAACACCACCCAGAGGCAATAATAAAACATTTGGAACCAGTTCAAGAGTCCTGTGCAAAGAAAATACACCAGTAGAACTCATTCAGACGTCCTTTGGACTGCAAAGATGAAAAATGCATTTGGGTGTTCCGTATTTTCCTGTTTAGCAGCCAGACGAACTTGGATGGACTGCCTAGTTTAATAGGCAGGGAAGAACCCTGACCGCATGATTACACAGAAATATATAAAGCAACATTGGTTCTTCATTGTACTAGATAATACAGATAGACACTATGTGAAGTATTTGTTATTCTTCTGTTTCAGCTAGCAGGCCAGGTGTTAAGTCATCTCCAGGAGCTTCTTGAATTTGCTAAAATGTATGATAAAGTTCTGAATTTGAGCTTGAAAAACAACAATCATCCTGTTTTTTGGGGGATTGTTAAACTTGGCATTTTATATTTTTTAATCTAATCTTGTAAAAGTGTTAATAAAAATGTGAAAACACGTGGACATGCATGCACGAGTTATACAAGTTCATTACATTCAAATTGCTAAATTCCCTATTCTATTCCAGTTAGTGTTTGATAACAGACATTATGAGGTTTTAGTAATGCCTTGATAGATTACAAATGCAAGTGAGTACATTTCTCCATCATCCAGTATCCCATCGTTGTGATTGTCATTCATTGCCACCTTGTGAAGCTGCCCCTTGCAAGGAGGATTGCTTGTGTGGCCCAACAAGGTTGCAGAGAACAACACAAAGAATGAAAAGGCGTGACTTCTGGAGGCTCAGGAGGTTCACGTGCGATGTTCCTTGGACAAGTTCTGAGAGAGACACCTGCTTTCCACGGTGGTGATGGTCTCACTCTGTAACCATCAACTTTCTTGAGGCAGGTAGAGCATTACCTGTCAGCCAGATATTGTTTGGAGCAGGGAAAGCTCTTCCTGACAAACACTTCCAGCTGTCACACTCACATTGTGATTTTCCACATACTACTGCCTTGAATCACCAATTAAAATCCTCTTAAGTGAACCAGGTGAATAAAGATGGCAATCTCTCTGGTTTGACACAATTACTCACCTCACAGTCAAAGCATCCTAACATTGCTCATGTCAGTTTAGAAATGCTGGGTGTGTGTTGCCCTGGGATGACCAAACCATCAATCCAGGAGGCTGGCAGGTTTCAGAACCTTTCATATTTTTCTGTCATTGATTAACTTGCTACAATAAGTATTGGATTTTCCTTCAAACCCACTCAACTTGCTGTACAGGCAGGCGGAAGCAGCTTGGATGCGATCCCTAACAGCTGGCTTATGGGTATAACCAACTACGCCTCAGGCCCATTGAATATCTTTCTGCCTGTTGTTTTGTCTGTCTTTAATATTTTTGCTAGTCAAACTCCTTTGGTTTTGTTTTAATATAGTAGCTCGTGTTTTTAACCAAAGGAGGAAAAAAATGATGCACTGATTACAAACCTCTGTTCCACCTCAAATCCTCTTTCTGTTCAACATTGAAAGGATAGATGGAGAAGTAGCTTATGGAAATGAATGGGTGAAGGACTAGTTCTTGGGTATGCTCAGAACTAATAGGCTACAGATAATGCATTTGTCACTTTCTGGTCATTTATGTCGTCTTTCACAGATGTAGCTGAGAGTATTGTGTCACAAATGTCCCGAAATTCAGCTGGTGAACGTTGAACAATATGGATGCTACATGGAGGTCTGTTTGCAGACCGGCTGAGACTTTTGTCCAGTTATTTTTGTTTCAACACTCAGTCTTTAGTTGTGTGCTGTTGTTTCAGATTAGTGGAATCATCCATTTTATTTAACAGTACTGTGGAATCTGCAACTACATATTTCTGCTCTGTTGGAAAAATAAAGTAGTTTTCTTGCTTGGTTGTATTTTACCTTGTTTATTCTGGTGTCGTGATTTATGAATGAACCAACCCATGTTACAAACTGTAGCCACTATGATCAAAATTTAACTATTCTCTTGATTCAATGTTTTATGAATTCAAGTAGATCCCTACATACAATATAAGTAAAGTTGTAAGTCTGCACTGTCACCAAGAGCTCACATATTTTTGTTTTGGAGGAAATGGCATAACTTAATATATAAGCCCCAAACTATTCATCCTTTTAGACATGTTCTGAGCTTAAAAGGTGCACAAACATGCTCAGAAAGAATTCAGATTTTTAGGTCAATGAATCGCTCTGTCAATGAAAAGTCAGTGGGAATTCACCACAGGCCCAGAGTGGGAGGAATATACAGGAAAAACGTTACAACCTGTAACCTTCCGCTATGATCCCAGTTGATTTCTTCATTCTAACGTGTTAAAGAAATCCAACACTGTCAGCACATTACATGAACGCCTCCACGGTGAGAATATGACCAACCACAGCCTACCATTCGGGTTCAGGTGGAGTTGGTTCCAGGCCATGGGGGAGTGGTGCTAGAGTTGATCAACACCTCAGAGGGAGGTGTCAGCGTGTTCAGGCAGGACACACTGCCACCCGTTGCCATTTCCTCATCTTCTGTAATGAACCTCAAGTTACTACAACTGCTTTACACTTTGAATTTCCTATGCCCACAATGGATCATAAGTAGAAGCGTTAGGAAGAAGAGTGAAGGTTAAACAGTCCCGCAATTTCCAGTGATTCCATGGCAACGCAGGACAAGGCCAGCTGGGATGGACAGGGGAAATCATTGGGAGAGATCAGTGATCAACAGGCACAGTGGCCTCAAGGTACAGTAACATCAAGATCAATACTGAGCATTTAAAACAGAATAGTTTGCAAGAAAACAGACTCTTTCCCTGTTGCTCCTTAGCCTTCCATACTTTCATTTTCCAGGTAAATGTCCTAGGCTTTGTGGCATCTGATTGCCTAATCATTGACTATGTTTTAACTTGTTGATATTTTGCTTGTGGAACCAGACATGGTACCTTCTAAAACACTTTCTCGTGGGACTTGTATGTAGAATCTATGCTGAAAAACATTTAACTCATCTCAAAGTCATAAAATCCTGCATTCTTCTGGGGGCCAACACATCTGCACTATTACCCCAGGCTCTGACAAGACTCCTGTTCTTACCTGCTTGCAATATTCAACACTAAACCACCTGTCTGCTATATTACATTTAAAGCAGCCTTTTGAAAACATTGATACAATACTATTCTGCTGGAAATGTGCAGTGTGTCTGTGTATTTCACCAGGCCTTGTCTTCTTTTCCCCAGGTGAAAGGGAAGCTGTACAGAAGAGAACTTTCACAAGGTGGATGAATGTCTTCCTGCAGAGAGTAAGGCACAATCAATGATATTACTGTGATATTATACAGATCAAAAATTTGTCACACTTCACCTCACAAATGCACTCACCAATAAGGTTTATGTGTTGTTATTTCCAGTGTGAGCCACCGGTTGAGGTGCACGACCTGTTCACAGACATCCAGGATGGCAGAGTGCTGATGGCCTTGCTGGAGGAACTGTCCGGGGACAAACTAGTAAGAATCAAGCTATACCGCAGGCAAACAGCCATTTAATGGTGTCAAGAAATAGAGAATATAATGTAATACCAGAAAAGGTTACCGTTTCTGAAGAAAATTTGTGTGCTTGCTGTGTTTGAAAAGTTAGCCTACTCTGGGGTTTAGTTACTCTGGGTTTAGTTACTCTGGGTTTAGTTACTCTGGGTTACACTTTACTACACTTTAATACGCTTTACTGCACTTTACTACACTTTACTACACTTTACTACGGGACTACAGACGGGACTACGGACGGGACTACAAACGGGACTACGGACGGGACTACAGACGGGACTACAGACGGGACTACAGACGGGATTACGGACGGGATGGTGTGATGATGTCATCATTTTTACTACACTTTAATACGCTTTACTACGGGACTACAGACGGGACTACGGACGGGACTACAAACGGGACTACGGACGGGACTACAGACGGGACTACGAACGGGACTACAAACGGGACTACGGACGGGACTACGAACGGGACTACGGACGGGACTACAGACGGGACTACAAACGGGACTACGGACGGGACTGCAGACGGGACTACGGACGGGACTACAGACGGGACTACAGACGGGACTACAGACGGGATTACGGACGGGATGGTGTGATGATGTCATCATTTTTACTACACTTTAATACGCTTTACTGCACTTTACTGCATTCATTGCCACCTTGTGAAGCTGCCCCTTGCAAGGAGGATTGCTTGTGTGGCCCAACAAGGTTGCAGAGAACAACACAAAGAATGAAAAGGCGTGACTTCTGGAGGCTCAGGAGGTTCACGTGCGATGTTCCTTGGACAAGTTCTGAGAGAGACACCTGCTTTCCACGGTGGTGATGGTCTCACTCTGTAACCATCAACTTTCTTGAGGCAGGTAGAGCATTACCTGTCAGCCAGATATTGTTTGGAGCAGGGAAAGCTCTTCCTGACAAACACTTCCAGCTGTCACACTCACATTGTGAGTATCAGGTTTTGATCTGACAGCATCGATTAGCAGTGTTGCTTCAGTAATTTCTCATTGTAGGTTTACAGGTTTAGGCCGTCTCCTCACCGCATTTTCAGACTGAACAACATTGCCAAGGCCCTGGCTTTCCTGGATGATCGACATGTGAGTGTGTTAGCCTACGCAGGGGTATTCAACCATGTCCCATGAGGGCCGAGTGTATGCAGGTTTTCATTCCAACCAACGACAACACCTGGTGATTTCACTGATTAACACACCTTCAACCAGAGAGGAGGAACTAATCAGTGAAATCACCTGGTGTAGTCTTTGGTTGGAATGAAAACCTGCATACACTCGGCCCCCATGGGACATGGTTTGGCTCTCTGGATCTTTTGCATTTAGATCCAGAAAAACTAGTAATTTCAGATGATGTCTCCTCCCTGTTGTCTCTCAGGTGAAGCTGTTGGGCATTGATGCCTCTAGTATTGCAGATGGCATCCCTTCTGTTGTTCTGAGCCTTGTCTGGAACATTATCCAATATTTCCAGGTAGGGTGTTTGTCACCATCCATAACTCTCACATCCTTTCTCTGTCATTTGTCCGTCCTCTATCTCTCCTTGCCCATGCCTTTCTCATTATGACAGACCTTACATAAATACCTCTCTTTCACTCCCCCGCAGATAAAGGAGGTGACGGGAGGCCTGCAGAGGTGTTTTTCTTCCAGCCTCTCCTCTTTATCTATGGACAGTAACCCATCCTCCAGTGACCTCTCACCCCTGCCCAGTAACATCAGCAGCAGCACTTTGCCAACTAAAGGCAGAAAGGCCGCCAGGACAGCAAAGTACCATGGGAAAGCGATCAAGACACTCCTGCACTGGGTCCAAAGATGCACGTCAAAGTGAGTTTGAAATGGGAGAAAATTAGGAGAGAAATAACTTGGTTTAAACATGGCCCAATGGTCTTTGTCAGCAAATTCGTGTCAGCCAGGGTAGCAGAAGATGAGTGGTAAGTAAAAAACAAAAACATAAGATTTAGTTCATTACACATTGCTGCTTCATTGATCAGGTGTAGTGAATGCATGGATAGCACAGGTTGGATTTGATATCTTGAAAAGAGTCTAAAACCTCACAGGATCTGGACAAGGAATTCAATTTGAACTCTAGGCTCACATTGATTTCTTACTTTTTGCTTTTGTTTTGATTATCCATTGGATGATCTTCGAATCCCCAGGTTTGGGGTGGAGGTGCATGACTTTGGGAAGAGCTGGAGGAGTGGATTGGCCTTCCTAACCATGATCAAGTCCATCGACCCTGCCTTGGTGGACCTGAGGGACAGCCTGTCCAGAGATCCCAGGGAGAACATTCAGGAGGCCTTCATGATAGCCCAGCAAAGCTTGGGCATACCACGTCTGCTGGAGCCTGAAGGTAAGACGGTTACTCACACACTGATCTGTTTTCCTTCACAAAGACAAAAGTGTCTTTCTGCAAGAAATCAGTTGCCTTCAGCCAGATAGTGCTACGATTGCTTCTACACTAACCAGTTGGTGGGGAGGCAGCACGGCGTAATGATGCCACCTATCAAAAGACTGTAGGAGTGAATCAGAAGCACCGATCCCACTGCAGACCAATTTAGAACTTGATCTCAACACAAATGAGCAATAAAGGTCATTCTCATGTGTAGTGCTAATCTCACTATGTCTTAAATAATACATGGGGGCTCGAACCCAGGTCCTCCGATTGAAGGACGGTCTCACCCTGCTGCTGTGTAAAAAGTGTGTATCCTTCTTTCCGCAGATGTAACATGCACTTCACCAGATGAGCGGTCCGTCATTACCTACGTGTCTATGTTCCTGGAGCATTATCCAGGCGTAGATGAGGTGAGTAGGCTTTAAAGGACCATCATTTTCTTTCTGGACATTATTTCAGTGGCCTCACTTAACTGCAAAAAAAACAAACAAGCACACAAAAAACATGACTCCATATACTAATATACCCTAAATTACAGGATCATACATCAGATATTGAAATGAGAGTAAACATCCCTGAGATCCAGAGTTTTGCATCACTTGAGTCGGTCAGCTTTGGAGAGACCCTTGCTCATGACCCAGAAGCCCAAGCCTTGCTGAAGGGTCTGGAGAGGACCAATGAGCAGAGACTGTGGAAACGATGGGCCAGAAGATCCTCAGGGGAGCGCCGCGCCACCTCGCGTCACGTGAACGGGCCAGTTACCTCTGATCCGTCCAGTACCAACGACACCTTTTCATCCTATAACCCCCAAAGCAGCATTGAACAGACTGCGGGCGATACTACCACCTCACAGTTCAACATAGGGAAGTCTCTTAGTGTCTTACATCCGACCAGTCCGTTGGACATAGGCAACGCTGAGCAGGAGATCCGGTCGCGGATGGGGAAAGCCACCGTGGATCAGGGCTACAGCAAGGGGAGAGTGGATGGGGGTCATTTTTCCCTGAGCTCCGAGGAAGGGATCTACAACTTGTCAGCGCTGGACTCGGATGAGGAGGATGCCTACAGCTACATCCTGGATCTGAACAAATGCGTTTTACACTCATATAATCAACTCAATAGACAAGCGCAGAGGGTTGAAGAGGGAACAACAGAAGAAATTATCTCAAGCAGACAGCTGACAGAGGAGTCAAAATGTCTGAAAGTATCAGAGGTGTTACTTGACAATGGATCTGAATGTCACTCCCAACATGAGGAAAGCTTACTTACACAGAATGGTAACTTTAAGAGGGAAGCTGAGGACAGGGCTCGGTCAATGGATCAGGGGAGCATTGACTTGGAGCTTGAGGAGGAGAGAGAAGGAGTTGCGAGGGAACAGAATAACGATGATGGTGATGAGGAAGAGGAAGAGAAGGAGAAGGAGGGGAAGGAGAAGGAGAAGAGAGAAAATGTTAGATTTGTGAGGCATGACTGTGGTGAAAGAGAGACACCGGTAGATGAAGCAGATAATGCAAAGCTTTTTGAAGTTGCGGTGCGGGAGAAAGAGGTTGAGGAAGAGACTGAAGCTGGGTTTTTTGAAAAATTCGGACAAGTGAGGGAGAAGAGGGCAGTAGAGAAAGAGGAGGAGGAAGAACATTTGTTGAAGTTAGAGAAAGGGGAGGAGGAGGGAACGGTAGGGAAACGGGAGGAGGGGGAGGGAGAGGAGAAGATAGAAGGTGATGTAAAGAAAGACGAGGGGGCAGAGGAGCGCAGGGTTGTGAATTTTGAAAGTTTCAAGGTGGAAAACCAGAAAATATGTATTGACGAAGCTGTGTGTGAAGTCAGAGGGACAGTTGCAGTTAGAGTTAACACAGAAGAGGAAGAGGACAGGAGAGACTGTGTTGCCAAAGTGGAAGATGTGACCAAGGTGGAGGAAGAGGAGGGTTTATTCCGGGATAATGAAGATGAAGAAGAGGAGGAAGACGATAATGAAGTTATGAAAGCAAAGGATTTTGAGGAAGTTGTCACAGTAGAGGAGAAGGACGGGGAACGGGAGGATAAGAAACACAACCCTCTGACTGAGGAGACGGCAACAAGAATAGGCCATCCCACTGAAATTACCCTGGAAAATTACACTGAGACAGGTGTTAATCTCCATAATGATGGCAAAAATAATCCAACTCGGACCCCTGCCTGCCGTGCCACCTCTCAGTCATTCAGGTAGGCTATCACCATCCTTTTCTGGACTGTAAATAAAGAAATAACCCTTTAATTCAGTCGCAGCGATTCTGCAGATAATAATTTGCCACGTAAAAAACTGCACGTACATGTTGAACTTATAATAGGCAACGGTAGCCTTGTATTTAGTCTGTGTGTGGTTTCATCATATTTATGTAATTTATATTTCTTCATATTCATTTTAGCCCCTTAATCCAATACTCTTGTGTTTGATCTGCGTTCCAGCAGCGAGGGAGGTGTGATTCTTCAAACTTCAGCAGCCTCTTGTGAAGTAACCCCATTAGAGCTGGAGTTGCTCTCGGTCCTGTGGATCCTGCTCTATTGCTACTTCATCTTACCTCAAATGAACCTTTGAGTCCCCCTCCACTGCTGCCTTCTTATTAAGATATGATCATTAGCCTAGTTTCCACTAATGAGCCAAACAGGGATACCTCAGGGCCAGGCTTGACTCACTCTTTATCTATGTCACTAAATTTCCCCCAAGGCAACAATTAATGATTATGTTTGCTTCTTGCTGCTAACAGAAATGATTTGTCAGTTGGGCTATAGTTTCAGATAAACACAGTTCTATTATTCCCATGTTATACACATTTGGAGTTGGTGTTGCTTCTAATAAGCACTGTTGCGCTCTTACAATTTCACATACACAAACTATTAGTCAGCGTCTGACTGGAGGTTTTGCTGACTGCATGTGCAAAATGCTCTGCTTATTTGTATTCTTTTTAGCCGGGCATCGCGAGATGCGCGGCTCTATACCTATGATTTGCTCAAGTCTGTCTGTCCATCTGGTCATTGTTGAACTGCGCATGCTCACAGACTGGGTCTCTAAGTCCGTGAGCATGCGCAGTGGCGTGTAAACACAGAATCGGAACTTACCAGTGAACAGTCCTGAAAGTGGCGAGCTCCCTTGGGCGAGCTGCATTTTGCTTCGCGCATTCAGATCATCCAGATCCAGTCGAGAGGATATCGTGATCATCCAGGGGATAGACGGAGAAAAAGTCCATAGACAGGTGTGTGTGTGTTTTAGCGGTCAGTAGAGAAAGCTAATGAAGACGGCCAGCCCAGTGAAATGTATATGCTTTATGTTCACGGAGGTAATAAATCACTGCCCAAGAGAGAAACGTCTGTTGACTCCTTATATACAGAAAAGAACCGGATGATAGACGTAGTTAGATGTTACCAGTTACGAGCCAAAACGTATACGTATATAACCAGAGGTTGTCCCAACTACGGTTCGGAGCCAAATCT
>OMLI01001599.1:1719-12013 GCA_900302605.1 Rondeletia loricata
CCGCCGAAGACGCTCGCGGTCCAGCTCGAGGTCGACCGACCCGTCCCGCGAGCCCTCCCCAGTGGGGATGAAGATGGGCGGAGGAGGTGGAGGAGGAGGAGGGATGGGGTTGGGGTTGCCGATGGGGGATATATCCATGTACGCCCTCAGCAGGGACCCTATGAAGTGCGGCGGTGGGACGGCAAGGCCCTACAGTCCTGAGAGGGACCCTGGATTTTTACAAGTCCACAACTGCTTCCAGAAAGATCTGAAAGACGGAGTGAACAGGAGGACCACGCCAGTATGAGGTCAGGAGTGTATCGCTGTGTGGAACAATAAGCTTGATTACAGAAGTGGGACAATACCTGGCATTAGACATTGTGTAGATGATGACAAAAGGACAATTCCTCCCCTGGGCTGTTTAGCCAGCAGCGATGTTGAAAGGTCAGAGCTCAACCTTTCCTTCCTTCCCTCTGTGACAAAAATTTGCGAATATTGGAGGAAGGGGAAGACTCTGTTACCAAGGCAAGAACTGTTTATAATGCTACTTAGTATCTTCTTTAAAAATATAGATTTAGTAGCAATATTTGAAGAGTTTAATTCAAAAAATGTTTAAAAGATTGACTGATAGCAAAAGATTTTAACAAATTCTGTGGCTTTTTAAAGGGTAATCAGTTAAGTCCTTGGTTGACAAAAGGATACGACTTCTATAGAGTGAATCCCCTCTGTTTTAGATATATTGAATGATGAACTTCAGGTAATTATTTTTGGGGAATTTCTTTTTGTAATTTACGCTGAAACAAAAAAGAGCCACATATTTGTTTAAACTCTTTTGAGACAGTATTGGTGTGTTGTGTTCGTTTAACTTTAAAATCACAACTGGTGCTAACTTAAACTGTACACCTTTGATAATTGTAAGCCTTCTCAACTGCCATTTAAAAACGTATACTGTATCTCAATAACCTCTTTCAACCTTGTATGTGAGTCAAGTGATGAATAGGTGTGTGTGCTTGTTAGAGATCTGAAACACTGCCGCATTATGACGCATATTCACGTATGAATATGAATTCCTGTAGATAAGGAACAACGACAAGACACACATTTATGTCAATACTTTCCAATATACTGTATGATATATCAGTCCACACAAATGTACTTTATTTGTACAAACTATTTGTGTCGTATGTTCTCAGTTTGCTCAGGGAAGTTGTATGGAACAAATTAATCGACTAAGAGACCTTATTAGATGTAGATGTAAAAAAAACAGTCCTATTTAAGTTGTTTTGGGTTTCTTACCTAAGCCAGACAGACTGTTACAGTAGGCGTCTATATAAAGGTGGTGAGAGGTGAGATCACACTGTATGTGTTACTGTCAATAAGTGACTTAACATGACACTGTTTCTGTGTTTATTGGCTTTGTGTTCAAAAGGTTTCGCCTGGTACAGATGCTTTGGTCCCACTGCAAAAAATACACTCCCACTTATTCCTGTATGCTTGCTGCTGCACTGTTGCTCCATCCAAAGAGGAACGGTTCGGTAACTCATCAACTGAGAAAGCATTTTGAGCCGCAATGTACTTTTGTGATTTTGTTCTGCTGAATTTGAATACAGAACTAATGCACAATAGATGTAGGATAGTTGCACTACTATGGCGAAGGACGGCTAGCATTGTACGTGGCTCTTGTTCTTCTCTTGATGGCTTTGTGTTTAGAGCGTTCCAGAAAAAAGGGTTTACTAATGCACAGATCAAGGATCCTTTAGTCATCTTTACATTCAATCCCTAACCCTCCAGTAAAGACATACTGCAACTCTTTGGATCAGAATTAAAGGAGAACTGTCCCAAACAGTGGGGGGGAGAAAAAAATGTATTCTTCAAAACTCAACCTTTTGATTACAGTTAACTTCACTGGCTGTACTAGGCAACATGCTGCGCCTGAGCATGTCATTTTCCACTGTGTTTTCTTTTTCTCATAGAAGAGGTATTTAGCTAATGAGGCGGGTTGATGGGCCTGTTATGCTCTGTTATGAAACGGCATGGCAGACAGTCAGGCAACCACAGGGTCTTAAAGGAAATCGACATCAGCCAACTTCAAGCGTGATTGAACTCCCAAAGACTTTCAAAAGCGTTGTCTCCAAACAAGAGCTTGAGAAAAGTAGGAATGATGGTGTGTAGGGCTAACAAAAGTTCAAATTACTCATCAACCCAGTGAAGTATATGCTTCACTGGGTTCCATGTCAGCTTCATGGTTTGTTTCCCAGTTCCCATACTATTTTTAGTACGAATTGAAATTGGTTTAGTTTGGCTGTTGGTTTGTGAGTCAGTGTCACGGCTGAATATGCAGTGCCATCAGAGTGGTGTATAGCAGGGCTATTCAATTACAAATTCAATTGGGCCAGATTTTAAAACCAGGAAATGTAGATGGGTCAGACATTTTCAGCAGCCTATTTAAAACCTTTTTTAGCTTTTGGTAATGACAAATTTTAAGCAAACGCAAATGAATGTAGTAAAAAATAACAATGTTTATTGTTTGTTGAACTTTGTGCCGGATCTAGCTGTACCTTCAGAAGGTGCGTGGATCACTGCGCTCAAGGAAGACGGAAGGATACATGTGTGTTCAGCGGTTATAGTTCCACCCGTCTAACTTCTCCGAAAACGTCTCTCATTTTTATTTATTTTTCCCGCACGTGTATTTCAAATACACATGATACCTCGTGTAAATAAGACAGCTTCGGAGTTGCTGTAAGGTGTATTTCTTCACTTTGACGGAGGTAGGCTACTGACTCCTATAGGCTTCAAGTCTTTATGCTAAGCTAACACATTATGCTAACATGGCAACCGAGCCAGTGAACGCACAGAGGTGAAAATGATATCGAACATCTCGTCTAAGTCTGGGTAAGTCGGAAAAAAGGTATATTTCCCAAAATGTTGGTGTATTCCTTTAAATGCCCTATATGTAAATTGTTACTCTTACTGACACAGTGTATGACAGTGGCCGTTAGGGGAACTGCAGTCAGTCTCTTACACGCGCTCCTGGCTTGTGCGTGCCCCGTGTGTGTGTGTGTGTGTGTGTGTGTGTGTGTGTGTGTGTGTGTGAGAGGCAGGCTCGGGAACGTGCATAACGTCACATCCGGTAGATTTGCTGCAAAATGTCAGCCCGCCACCTCCACAGTCCTGCTCATACAGAGACTGAATGGCTGAACACAGAGAGACAAGGCTGGTCTCATTAGTTCTCATTAGTTACGGAGAATTCACTCATTGGCAATAAAAAACCGCAGAATGAATGTTAATTTCGGCCGAAAATTTACATATAGGGCCTTTAAGCCATGTGAATTTGAATGCCATGGACCCTTACTGATATTTTCATCCACAATAAAGCCTAGCTCGTCCCCCCGTTGTGCGCCGGTGAAATGTCTCCTCCTGTAATTGAGAGGAAAATGGCAGGGTGACTCTTCCATGCTGCAGTCACATAGCCGCTATGCTTGTTAGCATCAGTATCTTGCTGCATGCCAGATAAAGTAACAGTCTGGAGCTTCGACTCAGGTTCTCTCTTTGTAAACTGATATACTGGCGTGACAAGCAGCAGATGATACAGCAATTCATAGTTTAGCTATCTATATGAATCTGCTACACCCAAGGCCATAACAGCATTTACACCCTGCAATTTTTTATTTTACTGTCAAAACCCTCGGGTATAATTTTAGGATACACACACTATGCAAAGATACATACGTATTTTGGATACAGTAATCTCTTCCATTTGTTAGTCTAGTCTTTTAACACTAGGAAGGCTAATGGATTGTGGGGGTCAACAAGCCAACAACTGAAAGGACATTTGAAAGTTGAGAGTCATCAACTGACCACAGCTTGGCCTTTCCAGTGTTAAAGCTTTTTGGGAGTTTGGTCACCTTACCCAATATGTGATGAGAGGATTGACACCAAAATCAGGGTGGCCAACTTTGGTCAGCTGGCTGGAGTGAGATTTTCATGTCATAGGCTGTAACTTTTGCACTTGCATTTCTTCACCATAAATCCTTATTTATTTAGCCTAAACATTCACAAACAACTGATTATTGACTGTCACTTGGAAAGACAGACACATGGAAATTTCTCTGAAATGTGTGGACATTGCCTCTTCCTCTTTCAGCCCTGTTTTGTATGACATAACTGACCTCTAATGTACAATAATTAAAATATTTTGCCTGAGCTGCTGAGAATTACAGTACAACACCTGAGCCATAGTGCTAATTTACATTATGAACATTGTTTTTACATTTTAAACATCAGTAAGTATGTGTAGCCCTATAATAACTATATATTAATTCTGTCACACAATGACAAGCCATGGATATTCAGCTTCACATTCATGGCCATGTTTATCATAGTAAGAGGAAGATGCCATTTTTTACAGTTTTTCACAATTGGTTACAAACATTTCTTAATACTGAGTGTACAATGCCCTTAATGCAACTGTCATCTGCTGAGTAGAGTATTTGGTCAGGTAGTCTATTACACACTAAGAACAGCTTCAATACTGCATTGAGCCTTTGTGTTATGTGGATCATTGGTTGATAGTATAAAATATGTATACTGTAGATACTTTGCTTATTTTACTTCTGCTTGTAAAACAGCATGGGGTCTCTTGTTTTACTGTGTACTATACTGAGAGAAAGAGTTATACACAGTAGAAATACTGCAGTGTAGCAGTGTAGACAGAATGAGCCAAACCAGTCTGATCTCATCATGTAGGGAAAAACTATCATGTGCTAGCCGATGTGTTTAAAATATCCTACTCATTTTGCTCAGACTGAGTCTTGCTATATTTTAAATGCTTGCTGTATTTTAAACTGCCGTGAGATTTGTTTGGGGAGCGTGTGTCTCACGCCAAATGCGTGAGAGTTGGCAACCCTGCCAAAATCATCTCTGTGTCGAGATCGTTCTACTAATGCTTTAACATACAGTATGTTAAGTAACAACCTGGCAACCAGCATTGTCCTAAAAGTGAGAAAATGAGAACTTGTTGCAGCTCTAAGGCTGGATGGTTAGTTAATGATGACAGGCTTGGTTAGGGGATTGGTAAAACAGGCCTAAAATTTGACAAAAATAACGCACTTTCAATGGCAGAAGATGGGCCAAAATCCCCCAAAGTCAGTGTAGTCCTTTAATAATGACATTAGGCTTCGTTTTAAGGCTTTGTGAAAATAACTTCCTGCTATTCTACACACAAAAGAAAAGAAAAAACATACTTGTGTCACCTAAAATGAGAAAAGAATAACATCACATCTCTGCTTATTTCTCACATGACTCACACCACTGATATTGGTGACTGTCTCAGCAACAGTGAATGCCAGGCTAATTTAATGCTATTCCAGGAGCAGACTATTACTAACTAATTAGTTTTGGCTGCAACGAGACACTTGGTGTGAGAGTCATTTGACCCAGTTATATGTGGGAATCACTATATCATCATGTGGTATCATTACATCAACATGTATTTAGAGTTCACAGAATTAATCTACAGAATGAATGTGGAAACCAGATGTGACTTCCTCCTGAGTGTTTCCACAGGCACTTTCTCCTCTCCTAAGTTCAGATCAGATCTTTTTCATCTCTTGTTTAACACAGGAAAATCATCAAATCTGGATCACATAAGGTAATAAATCAGATTTGTTTTAGTTCCTGTGTTAGTGCAACCTACCTGATGACAAGCAGAAATGACTCTGCCTCTAAACCTATGACTCTAACCCCTTAAAAAACTAGGCAGGCAGTCATGGTTAAGTCCACACATCCTGCATAAAGTCAAGTCATATAACTCCTCAGCTGACATAGACTAAGGTTTTGCCATCCGTGAAGCATTTCTGTGCCTCTTCTACCCATAAAATGTGAATAAATACAAAAGGAGGTGAAATGCTTAAAACATATAAGACATATGAAAGCCTGCTCACTGGTCTGTACTGAGACAATCAAGGAGGTATGCTAGAAACACAGCAGTTAGTGGACCAATTATAGTAGTTATTAGACAAGGATGGAGCCAATAGTAGGGTTGAGGGTGTTCTTACCAGCTCTTAAAGGACTTACTACCAAGTAACAAGCCGTAGATGCTACTCACACCAAAATATTGCCAATATTAACAATCCCACCTGTTTTCTTTCTTTCAATTTAGTCATAAACGCTCTTATTATATTACTCTGCATTCAGTTAAACTCATTTTGGGCAACTGTTGTAATTTCTTTCTGTGAACGGCATGTGAAGCGGTGAAGCCTTCTTACTCTTGTTTTATGCTTTGAGTGAATACATGTACTTTAAATGTACTGTTGTTTGTATTTTGCCTCCACAAAGACCCCCATCCCTTGACATCCACACATACATAGACACACACATACGTGAAGCGCACACACATCCACAATCACAATCAAAATTCCAGAAAGTACTACTTTTGGATTACACTTGATGGAGAGCATCAGTTTTTGACAGCTGAATTTTGAGCAAAAGAAATAGAAGCACATGTTTACAGATCTGCAATGGTGCAGAGTGATCAGTGTGGCAGTTTTCTTATGCTACGTTGTTTTTCTCTAACTGTGCTTAATGGAAAACGTATGCACTAACGCTGAGCCTTCTGCAGTCCGTGTGCAAGAGTTGCATTGTTTGTTTCAGCTGAGGACTTGTATTGTTAGTGAAATAGTAATGTATATCAATAATGTAAAATATATCACTACGTGCAAATACAAA
The DNA here is from genome assembly GCA_900302605.1 of Rondeletia loricata. Classification (NCBI taxonomy): domain Eukaryota; kingdom Metazoa; phylum Chordata; class Actinopteri; order Beryciformes; family Rondeletiidae; genus Rondeletia; species Rondeletia loricata. The sequence continues at coordinate 8,425 of OMLI01001599.1, forward strand.
GTGTCTTTCCTTCACATGAGAAGATACTAAATATTTTGGGTGACATGTTTTAGGTTTGTCTGGTTTGCTTTGTACAGTGTTGTCATTTTGTCAACAAATTACACTGAAATAAATAAAAGTGAACGAAAAATGTGTTTCATTTGGTGTTGTCAGCGCATTTTGTTAAAAGATTGCTCATAAATTAAGCCCCAATCCAGGACTATTTTTTGACTACCTGTATATCAATTAAACAATACAAACAATACACATGTAAACATACTATTCACAGAGTCAAAATACATCTAAAGTTCATGTTTTAAATCCACCCTAAAACACATGACCACTGTAAAAAAAAAAAGGCTATTGGCGATTGCATTCCTGGGTCCGTTTTGTTGTTTGGTGGTGTATTTTTCTTGACCAAAAGTAGATGATGTGACGTCACATCCAGATATTTCCAGCAGCTACAGTGGAGTTTGATTAGGGAAATTTGTTCAGTGATCTAAAACATCAACGGTTCAATGATCAACATCAGGTTTTGGTGTCAGTCCCTCAGAATCAAAGAGCAAGAGCTTCTTTCTAGACTCACCAATTTCTCCATCAACAGTAGCCTCAATAGACCAGAATGCAATGCAGCCACAAGACATGTTTTGCATGGGGGTGCAACAATCAATGTGACAGCAGAAAAAATGCCTTCCACTCAATGAAATAAAGATGAACCACGCTAACAGTGGGAAGAAAGAGGTGTCACTGGTGACAGTATACCCCAAGTCTAAATCAGGACTGGACCTTTCAAACATGGCTGCATCACCACCTCTTTACCCTGTGAAGACGAAACAAAGGACGTTTAGGTCAAATAAGATGACAGATGACCACAGCACGATTTAATATGCACATTAGCCTTTGTAGAAAGTGATCAATGGCTCCTTTGCCCATAACACTGGGGTGTTGTCACTGCTATTGAGAAGCAGTTATGGTAAGCCATAATCAATGTAGACCTCCGTCCTCTGTGATTGTGATCAATAGAGTTTAGCCTAAGTGGTTCAGGTTATATCCACACCATTCATCCAAAGGATGAGGTTACTTCTCTTGGAAGACATTCAAAGTGGCTCAGACACACCCGAGGACTCAGCCCTGCTCTTAAAACTCCATTGTGGTTGTCTCACCCCTGGTCATTCAACTGAACAAAGGTCAAAGGTCGAACATGCCTTTGCCTGTGAGGTCAGGGGCTGTTGCTCCCAGATGCCATTATGTCAATGCAATCATTCAATGATAGACTCAGTGACAGGGTGATACATTATGAGAAGAGCTGGATTGATTGTGGATTCTTTATGTGGTCAATCATCTAGGCCAGCACACACACACACACACACACACACACACACACACACACACACACACACAAGTATAAACACATACACACACAAAGCGCACTCCCTGGTCAGTGTGGGCTGAGGTGAGTCGGTTATATCGGGGGAAAGATGTACAGTAAACTGGGCTAGTAACTTACATTCATTGTAGAACAGGAGTTTTCTATTTCACGGACCTTAAGTAAGTCTGCATTATGATCATTAATATAACATTTCCGCCTCACCTCACTGTAAACTCGGCTCTCATTGGTTGTTGGAGGTCTCTGCTCTTGTTATGAATCTGTAATCTCCACACACTACATGACTTGTTCAGAATCCATCCAGAAGTCGGGTTGGAAATATCAAACATGTTTGATACAATCGGGGCGGCTCAGATCAGTCTGCGTGTCGATCAGGGTGGTTTAGATTGAATTTGTAAACTCCTCACACTACCAGATCATCTTTTGTCGACCATCGGTCCTGATCAAGCCTCCAGCCGGGATTTCTCTTCCAGTTGTCAGGATGGGCAAATCTGGTTGAAATTAGCTTGATAATTCTCTAGTGTGTCCCCAGCCTGAGACGAAGTCATGTACTTCACCTTGCATGAACATGAACCTGTCACACTGTAAACCAGGCTTACGGAGCATTTAGGGAGCACGGACCTCTAGACCAAAATAGATGGTTTGTCAGGGGGTAATAAAGATGTCTTGGTCAAGCAGGGTTAAGTCTGTTTGATCTTTGCTGATATGTAAATGTTAGGTCATCTAACTGTGTTATGTATAATTGAATGGGGGGTGGGGTGGTACTGATTGGACGGGCCCTGAGCTGGAGGGCTTTTCTGACTCATGATGTGACTCGGTGTCACATCATGTCAGTATGGTGCCCCTGTGTGCAGGTTTGCAGCGCTTTCCCAAGTTCTACTTTGTCACTCTGAGCTGTGAGGACTTGTCGACTTTCACCGGTGCCTGCGCTCACACTGGAGAGTTAAGCACCGGGGGGAAGTGGGTCACAATTCTTGTAGAGACAGATCAAAATGGGCCAAGGCTTAAAAAAGATAAACAGAGATGTACCACTGTGATTGATTGTAGGGGAGTTATCAAAAGGGGTTAGCATAGCTTTTGGGGTTTGTGATCTACAGTAAGTGTTCTGTCTCTTTTTCTCCTCCACTTCTTTGACACTATTTGATTTGCTTTGTGAGAATATCAAAACTTTTTAAGAATATTTGTTTGTAGTTTCAGAAGTACTGTGTATAATGTAGATTTATTGCAAACAACCAAGTATTAAAGGAAAAATCCACTCTAAGATACTTTAACTATTAAAAAACAGCTGTTGGTGATATACCTTGTTCTGGGCCCATTTCGCTGTTTTGTGGTTTATTTTAACTGGCCAAACGTAACGTCACGTCCAGATATTTCCAGCAGCTTCAATGGAGTTTGATAGTAGAATTTTGTTCAGCGATCTAAAACATCAATGGTAAACATCAGGTTTTGGTGTCAGTCCCTCAGAATCAAAGAGCAAAGACTTCTCTCTAGTCTCACCATTTTGCACCGACATTCAACAATCAGACAGGGAGAAATCCATCGTAGGAGAGGAGAGAGACCAATTTATCCACCAACAGTAGCCTCAATAGACCAGAATGCAATGCCGTTTTGAGTAAGGAGCACAAATCTCACTTTTTCTTGACTGGAAAAACTCCACGACACTCTCCACGATGCTTTTACCGCAGCATCGTGGAGAGTGTCCTGACTGGGGGCATTGCTGTATGATACGGCGGTGCCACCGCTCAGGACAGGAGGGCTCTCCAGAGGGTGGTGAAAATGGCGCAACGGATCATCGGAGTGGAGCTACCCGCCATCAATGACCTCTACATCACACGCTGCCGAAACAGAGCCATCTCCATCACCTCTGACACACACCACCCCGGCTTTGAACTGTTCTGCCGCTTGATTTGATTTGATTTGTTTGTTTATTTGGAAGGGACAGCGTGCATTAATGAACAGGACATACATGATGAACTGTAAATACACCGGAGTTAGCAGGAATGCTAATTTACATCCGTAGTCCCCAGATCACACACATACGGTAACAGACCGGAAGCACATAGACACACACATATACAGATATGCATGTCTTTTTTGGTGTGGGAGGAAGCCGGAGTACCCGGAGGAAATCCACGCGAACACGGGGAGAACATGCAAACTCCACACAGAGAGGCCCCGGCCGGCCAGGATTCAAACCTAGGACCTCCTTGCTGTGAGGCGACA